>PVIJ01006201.1:0-94828 GCA_004024925.1 Scalopus aquaticus
GAGGCTGCAGACAGCTTCATAGGCTGAGACTTAACCTGTTGTGCCACCAGGGAGGCCTACCTTTGCTTCACTTTTATTGCTCAAAATATTTTCTGATAATACTTTCATCCATTGTCTTTAAATTTTAAGTATTTCATCCAGAGCAGAAATATTTGTTTTTGCAGAAGTAATAGGGTAGTTGTTTCCACTTACACATACCCTGCTATTCCAGAGTCCTTATCTGGGGAGCTGGCCTCTTTAGTGCTTAGGTTCTAGAGAAGATCTGAAAACAGATTCATGCAGGAATTGGGCAAGGGATAATATCTTTGACAGAGGATGACACCCTTAGATTCATGATTATACCTCCTTGATTAATTTTTATTATGTAGTTGGAGGTTTGACACCTGCTTTGGGTGCCCAACATTTTTGCCTCTGGATGCTGGACTGTATTAGGCATGTGTGCAATTTTCTGCTGGTTGTCTGCCACTGTGACCTGGTCCTCGTGCGCAGTGCACCTGCCTTGCTTCTGAAGCTCAGGCTCACATGCTGCCTCTATTTTATCAGGATCCTATCACCACCTTGTTATCAGTGAGCCCTTTCTGTTCTGCAGCATTAGTAAACTTCACAACTCTACAAGATCTTGTATTTATTTATTAGTTTAACCCAGGGAGACCTAATAATAACCTATAGATCTTTTTTTCTTTTTGAAGGCTTTGTCTTTACCCTTTCTTCCATGATAGGTAAATGAAATCTGAAAATATATGACCTTTTGTGGCTGGCTTCTTTCCTGGAACATGATGTTTTTTTTTTTTTTTGGTTCATCCACATTGTACAATGTGTCAGTACTTCACTACTTTTCATAAAGTGACTTATGTTCCATAATGGATTCATAGATCCCTTTGTTTATCCTCTTGGGTTGTTTTGAGCTTTTGATCATTGTGATTAGTCCTGCTGTGAACATTTGTGTACAAATGATTATTAGATTACTTGTTTTCAGTTCTTTTGAGTATATACCTAGGAGTGGATGGCTAGGTTCTATGGAAACTCTGTTTAACTTTATTTTTAAAGATTTATTTATGCATACAAGAGCTGGGGTGTGGGCCAGAGGTTTGGGTGTTGGGAGTGGTGGTGAGAGGACTCACCAGAGACAGATTGGGGAGCAGAACAGGTGGATCTACTGAAATCCACTGCTGAGGGGAGCATCAGGGAGACAGGAGAGGTCTGCTCTGTGGGAAGCTCCCTGGCCGGGGACCGAACTCGTGCTACAGTGGCTGCAATAGCTTCACAGACTGAGGCTTAACCCGTTGTGCCACCAGGGAGGCCCCACTTCTCAGTATATCATAACTGAAATCAATGGGGTGGGATTCAGCAGACGAGTCAGGAATCTTTTGGCTTCTTACAAGTGCAGATCGTGCAATGGGCTGTCCCAGAATCTATAAAGTGTTTCAGGGAAGTCAGCCAGCCCATCTTCTTTTCTCTTTTTTATCCTCAGCATTCAGGAGTAAACCTATGGAAAGAACAAAAAGAAGAAATATGCAATGATTCAAATGTGTTATTGTTGCCCTGACCTTAGTCAGTGGCACACTGGTTATATTGGCAGATTCGTCTCCATTTTATTTCCAAAAGTCATTGTACTAAGTAGGTTCTACCTCCATCTGCAAGTTACTCAGGCTCATGAAATCAAGGCCCACTAAGACACAGCTCCAGTGAAAATCTGTCAGTATTAAGGTCATCTTGTTATAAAAATGAATCTGATTTGAAGCCAATATAATTTTTCACCTATCACATTTGCAAGTATTCAGAAGAACAGTAATACCCAAATCTGGTGAGGCCTGATGAAACCAGCATTCATATACTGATAGTGAGACTATAAATTGCTATTGTCTTCCTATGGGGAGGGGACTTTTGCGAGATATATTCAAGCCTTAAAAATCTCCAGATTCTTTAATCCGCTGATTTAATTTGTAGGAATTTGTCTTAAGGGCATTATGATGAATTTCTCAAAAGATTTAGATATAATGATATTCAACACAGCACCGTTTATATTAGAAAAATAATGGAAACAATTGAAATACAATTGCCAAAGCCTGGCCTAGCCATACAATAATAGTCTCTATACATGTATATAGGATGGGTTATGCTGCCATAACATTAACCTAGAAATCCCAGTGGCTTATCAAAACAAAGGTCTGTTTCTCACTTGTGTTCCCTGTCCAATATGGAGTAACAGGGGTCTCAGTTCCACAGGGCCATTCTGAGACAAAGGCTGATGGAAAATGCGCCACAGAATGTTCCCTATCACTCAGCAGAAAAAGAGAGAAATTGGTGAATGGCACACACCAGCTCTTCCACGCTTTGCCCAGAAGTGATTTTGGTCCTTTCTGCTTATGCCCATTGGCCAGAATTATTCATGAAGCCCTGTCTACCTGCAGAGGGATGGGAAATGCAGAGGGCCAAGTGGGATGCTAAGTTTAAAAAAAACATGTCTGGAAAATTATCACAGAGTGAAATGCTCATGTGATGCAAGTGGAAAAATCAGCTTAAATGCACAGTGTTGAGTATAATTGCAGGTTTGTAAAATAATCGTGTATTTCTTTTTTTACTTGATGCATTTTGAAAACATCCTTCAATGGAATGGATCAATTTCATAATAAAAATGTTTTTTGAACAATTATCTTTCAGCTTTGGATGTTCGGTTCACACTGCTTTTTCTCTTTATTGGTAACGACTTTACTCAGACACCATACTAGGCCCTAAGGAGGCAGAGACAGACAGAGAGTCCTACCTTCAAAGGTTCCCAGGCAAGGGAGAAAAATAAATAGACTCAGTTGCATCCAGCACTGTGATGTGATAACAGAGGAGCACACAGCACAGCGGGGCGCAGAGATAGGGGGGTGGCGAGGAAAAGGACAGAGAGTGCTCACCATCCGAAGATGTTTGTTCCGAGCTTTGAAGAAGATACCAGAACTTGCAACATAAACGGTCCCTCAAAAGATCTTGTCCTTGGTTTTGAAACACGATGTTCTCCTGCCTTATTGTCTTAGCGCCAGCCTGGTAAGATCTTAGAAGCGTCATCTCCACAAGTAGCGGGACTAGAGGAGTCAAGTCCCCTATGATGGCTCCATGAGGTCTGCGTTGGAGCCGCAGGCACCACGTACTTACCGTCCCGTAGCCTCTACTCCAAGGCTCGCATTGCGAGACTGGTCTCTACAGAGACCTACAACATCATCATGGGTCAACTTTGAGCCACGGTGCACAAGGCTTGGCCCTAAAAGGCCCCAGGCCCTTTCCCCTGGCCCTCAGGCAGCCAATCACTGACTTAGGTGCTGCTCTACCGCTCTTTCCTGCCAGGCCTCTGTCACCCCTGCCTACATACCAGTCTCTCTCTTGCCTAGGCACCTGCGACCCTGTCTCATTCCCCAGAATGGGTGCACCTCATATCTTCACATCCACCCCAATGGAACATGAGTTCGTGCATCCTCTTTGGAAACACTGATTTGGACGCTGACTGCATGGGTGGGCCATTTGGATTCCTTTGGAGAATCCCAGAGCTGGTGTTCCCAGCTCTGTGCTGGCCAAAGCCCTATGGCTTTGCCATTGTTCTCAACTGCTCCTTTCTAGACCAGAGGTATGACTTCTGCCCAGTGTTCCGCTAATGTTTATCCTGTTCCCCAAGCACATTTACATCCATTTTGGGGTGACGGCTTATTTAACTGGCATGATAATGATTTTTGAACACAGATTGTGTTCATGAGAAATGTGAAATCGTCTGCATCTATAAAATGTGATTATCTTTAGATTGCTCATTTTAGAGAAAAACATTTTGTGCTTAGCACAATGAGAGATCACTCTATAACTCCGTACAGTTTCTAATGGTTAATGATGCAAACTAAAAATGCCCCAGCATGCAATTCATCATTACAAGATGGATAGCATCACTGGGAAATTGTTGCCAACTTAATAAAACATATATAAAATATTAGTCCAGGCAGCTATTATGAAAAGCAGCCCCCAAAATGCAGTTAGATGAACAGGGACTGGCTACCCTCATTTTTCTTATGTTGATAGAGGTCAGGCTAAGAGACAGTGACCTCATTGCCACCTTCGTGGAGTTGAAAGGTTAGTGTTTCAAAAGTATTTAAATGCAAACAGCACAGAGAACCTGTTTACATTGTACAAGGGGCAGTGCAGGAGCAATTTCAAGAGTAAAAAAGCATGCAAAGTGTCTGTGCGGATGCGTGTGCAGAACAGCTACGCCCTAGCCTAACAGTAATGAACATCCATGGCTACTAATGTTATACAATAACATAGAACATTAGGTTTCAATTTTTAAAAGATAATTTGCTTATGGAATTTTTATGGATTAAAAACACAACTAATGTTTCATGCAGTTCAGATTTCAACTTCAAGACGGCATTTATTTCCATCTCAGGAACATGCTTCAGGTTATTTTTAAAATCTCTCTTTTATCACCAAATTACACTCTAACTCAGAGGTCTGCAAGGCAGAGCCCATCGGCCACATCCATCCTACCACCTGCTTTTGGCAATAAAACTTGAGCAGAATAGAGCCAAGCCCATCGTTTGTGTATCACCTGTTTTTTTCCAACTTATAATGGCAAGAATTGCGTATTTGTGACAGAGTCCATGTGAGCCACAAAATCTAACATATTTACAGTTTTTCCCATTGCACAAAACTTTTGCTGGTTAGTCCCTACCCCAGGCCTGCATTGTCTGATCCAGTAGCCACTAGCCAAATATCTCATGAAAATAACACAATTTCAGACTGATATTTTACCATGTTTTAAAAATACTTGCCCTTATAACTTCAAATATTGTTTTAATCTTCAACATTGAACATCCTCATTATTTCTTTCTTTTACCTTTCCTTCATTTGTCATTATTATCCTAATTTTTGTGTAAAGATTTCAGACAGATTTTTCCATATTACAATTTTTTAATCTATCCTATTCAATCTGTAATCCTATTTAATTTGTAAGAAGGAGTATATAATATTAGGTTAGTTTCTAGAGTTATAAACTGAACTGTGGAGTGATTAAGTGGCTTGTTCAAGGTCTCTGATACAATAAATGGATTGGCCAGGAAAAAAAATAAAAAATAAATAAATAAAATGACGTAAAATGCAAAATTCGGGTCCTTAGCCGCATTAGCTATGGTTCAAGTGCTCAATAGCCACGCATGGCTAATGGCTACCAGACTTGGCAGTGCGGATTATAGGACATTTCCACCATTCCAGAAAGTTCTACCCAACATTGAGACTCAAGCCTGGCTACTCAAAGTGCCTTCCCCATGACCAGCAGTGTTTTCATTCCTGGGGGGGGCTTGTTAGAAATGCGGGGCGGGGGTTGACTATGAAATTACAGTTGAGGGACAGCACCAGGTTATTCTTATACATTTTAATGTTTGAGAAGCTGGTTTAGGGGGATGAGCGGGAGGGTAAGTAGATGCAGAACAGATGCCTTAGTGAGGAGGCGACGGTGTCCTCGCCCAGGGGAATACAGCAAGTGACTCCCCAATGACCCCAAGGCAGAGGGTTCCTGTGAAAGGTTTGGTGAGTGCGTGCCTTGCATTTATGTGAAAATTTTCGAGCATCCCAGACCCCCCCCCAATTAGCCTACCGAATTATACCAAAGACACATAAACACAAATCACACTAACTTCTAGCAAAAGCAGGAGTGATGGAGAAATAATGTAGGTACAGTGTAGTTTCACTTACTGGAAGACTGAGAGGCAGTGACGAGGGGATGTTAGGCTGAGTCCTCAAAGGTTGAGGTGTTGGTAGGTACAGGAAATTGGGGTGTCGGAAACAGAGGGAGAAGGTGGGCCATCTCTTAACCCTGCGTTGTGTCTGGATCAATCAGGGCAGGCCAAGCACTCACGCGTATCCCTGAATGTCTGCCTGCCTCCACGTGCAAGGCCACGGTTCCTGTGTGCTGGACTCTGGGGGTGAGGTGGCACGCTTGAAATTTGACGATGTGCTGCACGGCTTAGCCTCACATTCCTCTAGCACGGGATTCTTGGCAGGCGCACGCAGCCTCTGTGGTGGCTCACTGCAAAACAAACACTGAACACTTGTTTTTTCTTTAAACACCTTTTGTCATAAAAGTGGAAGAGCGCTTCCAGATTGTTTGTGGTGCAGGAAAACAGCTACTAATGTAGGTCTTTGGTCCAAGTAAAGGGGCATAACACAAACTTTTGAAAAGCAAGGGATACTGCTGCCACCCCCGCCCCCACACCTGACAAACCTTCCTTCTCTGAGCACCTCCTGTGCGCGGGCCTCAGCCGCACTGAGGGAGAGCTGTGGTTGAGACGTCGTCCTGTCACAGCTGCTGTTGTTCTTACCATTCATAGGAAGCCTTGAAGCGATGTCAGAACGTGAGGCCATTTCCCCAAAATGAAAGTCTGCAGCCCCGAGCCTCCCTCTGGAAGAGAAGCCACGCCAGACACCAACTGTTGCATGTCTGTGGGCCGACGGCGGAGAGGGCTGCTTCTTGGTGTAGGCCTGGCTTCGGGGAGGGGGGGTGTTCCCATTCCTTTCTCTTCCTTCCAACCTGACGCAGGGCGGCTCAGTCGATAGATAAAAGGAATGGAAATGCTTCCTGGTTGTTGTTTTGTTTTGTTCTGTTGAGGTTTTTGTTTAGCTTTATTTTATTAGCTCTGCTTTCAAAACATGGGAGACTAAGGAGGCAATAAGAGAAGTCTTCTTAAAACAGTTCCTCATCCCCGAGGCCCAGACCCCGTTACAAGAAGGCTGAAGTCGGTCCTCTGTGAAGTAGGCCTGGCTGCCATAGCCAACGGCAGAGGACCCGGCCACCCTTCAACCAAGTGGGCAAAGCAGAGTCGGGGGTAGTGGGAGTAACGGTGGATAAAGGGGCAATTTTATATCTGAAAAAAACAATTATGAAGTCGTCTTCACCTAGGTATTTAGAAACTTTAAATCACAATCCAGGACAGTGTGAAGTGTTTATGTTTGCTAAATGGGATTGGGATTAGAAAAATGTTGAGTTTCACTTAGATAAAGATGAAAATGGCACTACAAGGTCGCCCTCACGACCTTGATGAATTTGCTCGAGTCCAAGGTCTAACATTTGGCATTGAGGACTCAGTGAATGAGTCACATATGGAGGCCTGCAGTGAATCAACTCCCAGTTCAAGAGTACACTCGTGTTAATCAAGCTCCTAAGAAGAATGTCAAAAATCCTAATGCTAATTTATTAATGCACAATGAAAAATCTGGAATCAAATCGTTGGCACAACTAGCACATTGTTTTCCTTCTCTCCCCATAGATATTTCTCCCTATTATTCAAAGTGCAATTTGAAAGCCAATTTGTTAATACCACCATCTTGGAACCAAGGTCATTTCAAGGACAGCATATTCATTTTCTCCTTTGGTAAACAGATATTTGAATTGAATGATTATTTGGTGATGTTTTATGCACACAGCTAAAGATAAGCTTTTGTAATTACTTTTGTATTATTTGTGATGTAGCGATTGCTTGTCAAAGAAATAGAACAACTGGCTTCTGTCATTTATTTATTCATTCACACACCCATTCATTTGTTCACTCATTCATTCATTCAATATACACCAGTGTCTGTGATGTGCTTGGCTATCTATAGTAGGAATTATGAACAAATCACCAAAATAAAAACCGTATTCCCAAAGCCCTTACATTTTAAATAGACAGTAATATAAAGGGACACAATTGAGCAATGAAGGGAGATAGAGAGTGAAATTTTGAACCAATGACCAAAGAAAGTCTCAACACAAGTTTTTTTCCCAGCTTCCTTAGCAACTACACCCTTTCCCTTCTTTAGCAGTATGAATTTCTGGAGATGAAAAGCTACCCTGACTCCTCAGTGCAAGGATGCTCAACCCCAACAGCAAATTAGAATCACTGGAGAGATTTTAATAAAACAACTGCCCCTCCAATGAAATAAGATTTTCTGGTGGTGGGCCTGGGGCATCTGTATTTTTTAAAGGTTCCCAGGGGATTCTAATATGCAGCCAGCTTGAGAATCACCTAAGTTAACTTTGTTTTCATCGAATGTGTGTTGAGCTTAAAGTTTAATCCTTCAAAGTCAACCTGATTTCCTATTTGGGGACAACATACCTTGTTCCTCTAAAGTCTTCTGTAGGAAAAAATGTGCATTCTGCTTAAACTGATCCATGCAGAGAAAAGAGTGTTTATGGGTTTGATTCAGTACCCTTCATCAATTTCTAAAACAGGAGCAGGAAATAAGGACCAAACAATCCGTTCTAAAAAGAACTTTGAAAAATGTAAAAATAAAACTCCCTTCCAGACTAGGATCTCCATCCACTTCCTGGCAGATGTCTTCTTACCAATAACAAAGCACCCACTCTAGTTCAGCTCCTCGGTATTAAAGGTTGCATCTCACCCCTCCTTGCAGAATAGATTTTGTCATCTAGCTGCAGTCACATTTAGCTATTGATTTTTTCAGCTCCAGGACAGTGCTGTGCTGAGAATTACAGCACTTGGTTGCTGGGTACTGAGGAGATTTCCACAGATCTCTTATCGGGGAGGCTATTTACGGGAAATTCACAAAGTTGAATGCACACCACTGGTGGCTAATGGGGTGATTAATATGAAATAGATCAGATTTGTGTAATAGCAGCCAATGCAAGAGAATGGTGTGAGCCAGAACTTCAGAAAGCTGCCCTTGCTGATTGCACATATAAAAGCAATGGGAAATGGGGAGGAGGAATTGGCTGAATAGCTTGTCACACTACCTGGGCGACCTGAAAATTGCCTGCCGTGGTATCAGCTAGGAGACCCTGGAATCGGATTCACCCCAAAGCTAACACCTGTCAAGATCTGGTCATAAGAAACCTGTCTCACTGTCTCTTGAGATCTCCAAGAGTTTCGTAGTAAAGGAAATGCTCTCCTTCAGGGCACCAACAGAAAGCCATGGCCGACAGGAATTTCACTGAGAATATTAATCCCTTCCGGAAGCAGATGCAGCAGCAGCAGAGAAGGAGCAAGGTAGGGGATCCTACTCGGGAGGCTATTCTCGCCTCTGGCTCGTTTCCTTCATCTGTTCCTTCACTTGAAAGGAACTTATGCTCCAAAATGTAGAAAGAAAAATAAAAGACCTAGTTTAGCTCCAGGATGCATGTTGTGGGAACGTCATCTCCTGTGTGACCTAGGGAAGATACACTTTGAGATTCTCGTAACCCACTTTTTTCTGGGGCTTTGAGTCGTATGATTAAAGTGGGGGAAAGAGGGTAGAGGCAGTTCGGTAGGTGCTCATGTGGATGTGCGCCCCCTGTTGAAATGGCTTTCCAGGCTCCAGCCGGGGTGCCATGTCAGCAAAACAAAAGTGAGAAAACCTTCACCTCCTGGCGCGCTCCTCCTGTTCAGGAACTCAGTGGCATCAGCAGCCAGGCCCACGCACCGTGCCAACTTTGGGTTCAGTGCTTATTTCTGTGCTCCTTCTCACCTCACAAAGGTTGACTGCGTGGCCCAGCCAGATATTTTCTAGTCTCTCTTCCTTTTCTTTATTCTTTGTACTTCAAAAAAATGTTCTGTCTCTCACCCTATTTTGCACTTTACTGAGATTGTCCACTTCAGGAAGTGTTAAATACAGTGACTTTGCATCACCTAAATTGTTATCGTTAATTATTTTTTAACAATCCATCCCTCCCCCATACTCATATCCATCCAGAGTCTCAGAAGTTGACCTTATTTGGAAATACGGTACTTTTGCACAAAGGCACTGGAACTATACTCTTAGTGCAAAAGATTTTTAATGCAATCGATGTGCAGGGGTGGGGGCGGATTTCAAATAACAACTAACTGAAAATTACCCAACCCCTTGTGGGCAAATGCTCAGCCAAACAAACTTGCACCGAGGTGGGATAGCTGGGGCCTGAAAGCTGGCTACATGTCTAAGGTACTTTCTGGTGGGGAACCACAAGAAAGGGGTTAGGCAGCACGGAAGAAAGACTTAAAACTCAAAATACACCACATCAAGATAATGGCCACCATTGTCTCTGCCAAGAACCAGGAGCAGCCTCCCCACATGCCTCTCACCCATGTCTCCTCCAAGGACCTGTTCACATACGTGTCCCTCCTCTATGTATATGTGCACTTCAAACCTTCCCAGCTGCCCCTCCCTCCACATTCCCAAAGTCTGGTTCATGACATGCTAGGACTTGGAATATAAAGTGAGTGCATATAAATGGTGGTGGGGAAAATGGCACCCGTTTAATGCTCCTTTCCCTTTCACAGAGCTGCCTCTATAACCAGAGGAGAGAACACAAGGAGGAAGGTCATGTGAAGATGGAGGTGGAGATTCAAGTTATGTAGACACAGCCAAAGAACACCTGGGTGCACCAAAAACTGGAAGAAGCAAGGAAGGATTCTCCCCTAGAGTTTTCAGAGGGAACACAGACAGCGGACACCTTGATTTTGGACTTGAGGCCTATAGATCTATGAGAGAATATATTTCTGTTGATTTAAACCCTCCAGCATGCAGTCATTTGTTAGGGCAACCCTAGGAAATGAATACTCCATCCAATTGATGAGGAATGCATGCTTATCTTCACTTTAGATGAGAAAACCGAAGGTACTCTACAGCAGAAACAGATTTTTAAATTCATAGCTGACTGACCCTTTCTACCCAATGCTGCTTGGCTATTAAGAGAAATCCCTTATCAGTTGCCTTCTGAGTATGAGCCTCTCAAGGGTTAATGTGCATATGAATGTGCATATGAATCACTAGGGGACTCTTTTTTTTTAAGACTTATTTATTTATGCATACAAGCCGGGGTGTAGGCCAGAGGTGTGGGTGGTGAGAGGGTTCACCAGAGACAGAGTGGGGAGCAGAACAGGCAGATGGAGTGAAATACACTGCTGAGGGGAGCAGCCAGGAGACAGGAGAGGTCTGCCGTGCCATGTGCCATGTGGGAATCTCCCCTGCGGGGCATCAAACTTGCGCTGCAGCTGCCGACAGCTCCACAGAGCTGCGCTTAACCCATTGTGCCACCAGGGAGGCCCACTAGGGCACTCTCACTAAAATGCAGCTTCTGTGTCCACAGATCTGAACGGTGCCAAAGATTCTGCATTTCTAGCATGCTCCCAGGTGAGTCTAAAGACTCTGGTCCGTGAATCAGCAGTTAGGCGGTACTTGGGGTAGCAAGGACCTAGATCAGTGGTGGGAAACGTGCTTCCTCCAAGGGTCAGATAGTAAACACTGCAGTTTCAGCTTTGCAGGCCTTGCCAGTGCCCAGAAGTTTGGAGATGGGCGAGCAAGCTACTTTTAAAACAAACGAGGGGACAGGGTTTTCTTGGGATTGAGCTGTGTTTGTGCCTTTTGTTACATACTTACCCCTCTCAGCTAGGCTCTGCAAGTTCAAA
Source organism: Scalopus aquaticus (assembly GCA_004024925.1). Classification (NCBI taxonomy): domain Eukaryota; kingdom Metazoa; phylum Chordata; class Mammalia; order Eulipotyphla; family Talpidae; genus Scalopus; species Scalopus aquaticus. The sequence continues at coordinate 11,382 of PVIJ01006201.1, forward strand.
CTGGTTTTGACTGGTTCTGTGGTTTGACCGTTGAACAGCATGAGCTCCTGCAAAAGATTCCACCTGAAAAAGGACTAGACTGGAAAAACATGCACTGGGTCAAATGTTAAATGTTTCTTTTTTGCAAAGAGGTTAAATTTTGTATGCGCTAACAGTGGTAGCATGAAAACAGCCACAGACAGTACACAGAAATATGGTATGTTTGTTTTTTTAAGTTATCAACAAAAAATTTCATGTAATTTTCCTATGCCATGAAATATTACTCTTCTTTCAGTAGGAGTGATATTGCTGGGTTATTGGTATTTATATCATTAAAATATGGTATTTTTACTTTTATATTTTTAAGGACTCTCCGTAGCATTTTCCATAGAGGCTGTGCCAATTTACCTTCCCACAAAGAGTGTATAACTGTGCACCGTACACTTAAAACAGAAATGTATACAAGGTTCAGCAACAGGGATGGCAAAGAAAGGACTTATTCTACAGGCCACTAGGAGAGAAAAGTTAATGGTGCACATGGAACACCCAAGTAAGGTTTTGAAGAAGAAAAGCAAATGCATGTGGTGTGCTGAGTATGTGCCTAGCATCAGACTACCTTGACCATTTTATCCTCACCGAAACCCATTCTCCCTCCTTCCCTAGCAGTGGGAGTTGGGATTGTGAGATAGTAGTGAGTCCAATCCAGCCACTAGAGAACATCAGAGACAAATGGAGAAGGAGAGTAGATGAAATGGTGTGCAAACAGGAACAAAGATGGAGCAATGGGTGAGCAAGTAAGGGAAAAGGCAAAGAACTCCCTGCTGGAATGGGCATTGCCAAATTCTGTCTCACATTTACAAGGACTTTGTTCAAGCAGGTCACAATCAACTCATAGAAAGTCTTATCAGCTCAACTTTGGTCTTTTTCTAACCCCAACCCTCCTATCCGTAGCTGACTGTGTGTCAGGCTGAGTCCAAAGTCCAGTAAAGGTGGTGCCCCCAGGAGGGGGTTTGCTGATGAGAATGAATAGCCCCAGGGAAAATGCTAAGGTTGCAGTTTCAGGTAGAGAGTCTGATGAGAAATAAAAGGGACTGAAGGAGAAGGGGAAAAGGATTGTCATGATGTAGGAATAGAGGAATCAGTGGCAGAAAATGTAGCCGCCAAGATTGAGTGTTTGGAAATCAGATGCCAGAAGTTTTTGAGCCGCCGGGATATAGAGCTTTGGATTTGAGCATTTTTGGAATCTTTGGTGACTTTGGGACCAGCGACTTTGGAGGTTTTGCAAGTAGCTGAGTGAAGGAAACTGCTCCCAGTTTTGTCTTTACTGCAGCCGAAGGAAGAAGGCAGAGGCCCGAAGCGGGCACCTTCCTAAAATGCGCGAGTGCAGTCTGTGGGGCCATCTGGCCACTGTAGTTGCTGTTTGCAGTTTTGTTGGCCTGGTGCTGTGCTGGGGCACCACGGCAGTTTTGGGAACATTTCCAGTTGCGTCCTGTGTCGTCCTCGTGAGTTGGAACCTGGCCTACAGTCTAATCGGTACACATCGGAAGAAGAAGAAAGACGCCATTGTGGAAACGTGGCCTATTGTTTGGAAGAGGAGCTCCACCTCAGCAGTGGCGGGAAGACACCACCTTTGTTACTTTTCTGGGACTTAAAGGACTGGACATTGCTTTAAGTAAGGTAAACGGCCATATGTGACTTCAGTAATTCTTTGCTTTTCCCTGTTTGTTAAATAAATCCCACTGTTATTGTTTCCTAAGCCTGAGTAGTCTTGCAAATGTGCGCACGGGCGCAGAACCAATATAGTAACCGGTAAGCAATTGGGGCACTGCCTTTTGTTAATTTAAAAAGCCTCATTTGCCCGGTATCAACTGGACCAGGAGTGGTGACATGACCCTCCTCCTTCCTATGGTAGCCAAAGCAGAGAGTGAAAAACGCCTAGAAAAAAGCAAAATTGAGGTGACAGTAGCTCATGGAAGCCAGAAGGCTTTCCAGCCAGTGCCTCTTGTTCCTTGTGATGTTCCCTGTCCTCTGACCTTGGACTTCACGAAATGCCTTAGCACCTTATCAATAACACTCCTGGGGGTTGCAGTATTTTAATTTTGAAGTTGCAGTATCTTAACTTTGAAGTTTCAGTTTGTTGCAACCTAGGGAATTTTAAGGCATAAAAGAATAATCTGGGCGATTATTTTTCAGGAGGATAACTTCTCTGTGTACCAGCTTGTTCCTCAATGATGCTTTTGTTTCATTCACAGCAACATTCTGACTTTGCAAAATTCAGCAGACAAAATTAGTTCACAGGATATTATAATATTAAGGAATAAGAACTTAAGTGGTTTGGGTAACATGATTTAACATTTCTCTATCTGTACAATATTTCCTATTTTTAGATCCTCTATTACAGGACTGCTGATTTTAACAATTACGGGTAAAAGAGATTGAAGGAGGTAAGAAGCAATCATATATTAAAGACTCCTTTGTGTCCAACTGAACACAATAAATTCAACCAGGTAAAAAATCCCATTTCCCATATTGTTAACTCATTAAAAAAAAAAATCAAGACCTGGGCCTCCCTGGTGGCGCAGTGGTTGAGCGCTGCGCTGTGGAGCTGTCGGCAGCACACAATGCAAGTTCGACGCCCAGCCGGGGAGATTCCCACATGGTGCGGCAGACCTCTCTTGCCTCGCCCGCTGCTCCCCTCAGCAGCGTATTTCTGATCTGCCTGTTCTGCTCCCCGCTCTGTCTCTGGTGAGCCCTCTCACACGCACACCTCTGGCCTGTACCCCAGCTTGTATGTATAAATAAATAAATCTTAAAAAAAAAACAAGACCCAATTACCACCTGATGAGAGCTCCCCAAATACTGAAGGTACCACGATGTGGATATGTTTTTCCAGTAGGTTCTCATGGAGTCCTGTTTATAATGTGGGAAATGGAGAGAGAAGAATCTCTGAGATTGACTCCAAGACCCATATTCAGGCATATGAAAGTATTTTGTTCTCCTTCACTATGCTCCTTTGTAGGGCAATTTTGAGGAGCAGATGAGGCCTTGGAAGTGTTTTGTGATCTCCATATTGTGTAAATGTGAGGAATTAGGAAAAAAAGGAGAGGGAAGTGTGGAGGAGGTAACTGACATTTGTTAACTTTTGTGTCTTCCCATTTAGCCTGCAGAACTAGCCTGCAGCTAGGTGTTATTTGCACTCCCCAGTTCACAGGTGAGGAAATGGAAGCTCGTGGAGGCTCCTGAGCCTCAGTGCACAATGAGCCTTGAGCACGATGAATTGACGAGTTAGAACATTCAATGATGAAATCCACTGATGGTGATCCAGGCTACCCCTGCACCAAGCAATTCCTTCTGTGTTATTTCACTTGCGGTCCATTTGGATGCAAGAACTTGTTCACCTGATTCAGAGGGTAAGTTATATATCAAGGCTTTTTGATTCTTCAAGAAGAGAATAAAGGAAGATAATGCCACGCACTCGCCAACCTTCCCATCATCCCATTTGTACGCAATTGTGTAAGCACACAATGACTGAAATCCAGTCATAGCTCTGCCCACCAAGCTTGGCACAATGACAGAAGCTACTTTCTCCCAGAGAAAGCATTTTTCTGCCAATCTGCCCAAGGGCACTCTATACTCACCAATCCCTGTGCCCCAGTAGTTGCATAAACACAGGTGGGGTGGCTTTTATGTATTCAGGCCCCCCCGAATGTTGACTAGTGGTTCCCTCTTGTGTAAAAGGGACGTCTGAATCCCAGAGTGAAAGCAACTCCTATGCAGGGAAAACTAGAGTGATAGAGTGAGAGGGGAGAACGGGGAATTAGAAGGTGGTCAGGGCCTCTCCGGTGGCTCAGCGGTTAAGTGCAGCAATGTGGAGCTGTCGGCAGCGGCGATGCGAGTTCAACTCCTGGCTGGGAGATTCCCACATGGCGCGGCAGACCTCTCCTGCCTTGCCCGCTGCTCCCCTCAGCAGTGTGTTTCCATCGATTTGCCTGCTCTGCTCCCCACTCTGTCTCTGGTGAACCCTCTTGCCGGCCCACACCTCTGACCTGTACCCCAACTCATATGCATAAATAAATAATCTTAAAAAAAAAGAAGGTGGTCAAAAGGTACAAACTTCCAATTATCAGTGTAAGGTTAATAAGTAGTGGGGTTGTGATGAAGACCTTAGTCAACACTGTTGTGTGATATATAGGACAGCTGGTCAAGAATAAATCCTAAGCATTCTTATCACAAGGAGAAAAATTGTCTTTTCTATTGTGGTCATTTTACAATAGCTATAAATCAAACCATCAAGCTATGTGCCTTACGAGTGATATATGACAATTGTTTCTCAATAAAACTGGAAACAAAGATCCATTTTCAACTTCTGAGCACACAGTCATCTTCGTGGATGCTGCATCATTCATAAATTCAGTTATCAATATGATTAACTAAAACTAGTATAAAATGACCAAAAATACCACCTCTCAGATGTTCCCCAAATAAAACTTGTTATGCAAGTTTATTCTGGGGACCATCTGCAACTCAGACATGCCAACACCTTGATTTCAAACTTCCCAGCTTCTAGCAACATGAGAAATAAGGTCTGTTGTGGAAGTCTTCTATTCTGTGGCATTTTGTTATGGCCGCTGAAACTGATGAACACATCCGTATTCTGATGCATGCTATGTGAGAGACAATGTCTCCAATAGGAAGTTGTGGATACAGAAGACCACAGGAGGACCCGGGGCTGTGGCACTGAGGCGATGCGCAGGAAAGATTTAACACAGCAGGCCTGAGGCTGCTACCCTTACAGATGCCTGCTGCAGAGTCAGCCATTTACCGGAGTCTGGGAACTTGGATTTGGGGAGGGTTCCCCCACTCCCTAACTAAAAATAATGAATCACTCTGCCTAAACTATTGATGCAAACAACATGGTTTATACGAACTCCCTAGAGTCTGGATTTCCAGTCCATGCTAGGGAGAGTGTATCTAACTCCTTTGAAAACCTTGAACACTGAGTCTCTGAGGAGTTTCCTGGTAGACAAAACTGCACGTGTTGTCACCATTTCATGCTGGAGGAATGAAGTGCAGCCTCTGTGACCTCACTGGGAGAGGACTCTTGAAGTCTTGGGCCGGCCATCCTTCTTTCCCACTTTGCCCCCAAGCCACTTTTCCCTTTGCTTGTTCTGCTTTGTGTCATTAAGCTGTAGCAGATCACAGGCTGAATAGAACTATATGCTGCGTCCCATGAGTAATCCTGTCAAATCATTGTACCTAGGGGTGTCGGGGTCCCTTCGACATAGGTGAACACCAAGTGTCATAGGAGCAACAGAAGGAAGCAAGCAAACAAAGAAGTGAGATCACCTGGCCTAAACAACTAGCTGCTTAAAGAATAATACCTTCAAACCACCGAACACTGTTAATCTCTACCTTCCTTATTCATCAAATGTTTTAGGATAACTTACAAGAATATGAATAATAATACGGCATGATCTCATACATAAAAATATACATACGGACATAGGGAAAAAGGCTGGAAAGAATACACCAAAACATGAACAGTTGCTTTCCCCAGCTGAAGTGATAGAATTCTAATGCTTAATTTTTGCTTCTTTTTGTGCCTAAATGTATTTTCCAGAATGAGCACATACTGCTTTTATAATGAGACTAAAAAAAGATTATATAAAATTGAATGGTAAAATGTAATTAAGAATAGAAAAATCAAGCAAAATACACGGAAATGCAGGAAGCCGTGACTAAGAGAAAAACATTGAAAATAGATGTACAGACTGTAAAGACCTCTAAAACTTTTAACATTTTTGTCTCAGATTTGATGCTGACTTCCCTGACAGAGAAGGCAAAAGAGAGACACAGATCAGTCAGCCACCAAGAAGGCAGCGTGTTTTTATTGCTGTATATTAAATTCCCACAAACTCTGTGACTTCAAACAACACCATCTGATTAGCTCATGCTTCTGAGTCAGAAGTCCAGCTGGCTTCTTTGCTCATGCACCAAAGTTTGAAATCAAGGACTAAGCCAGGACTGGGTTTTCACCTGGAGGTTTTGGAAGCGTTGGCTCCCAATTTCATTTTTTCTGCTGACAGAATTTCGTTCCTTGTGGTTGTCAGATGAAAGTCCAGTTTTCTCGACACATGGACTCTACCATCTTTAAATCTGTCCTGTGCTTTAAATCTGACTTCTCTATGATCTGAGATTTAAATGGTTTGTGTGATTAGATCAGGACCATGCAGAGAATCACCCTTTCCTTAAAATGAATTCTTCCATGGAATATAACCAAACCATGAAAATGAAAGTTGTCACCTCCGCAGTCTCAGGTTACAACGGAAGCATTTACATCAGGGTGCAAGGCACCTTAGGGCTCTGCATACCACACGTGGCATTTATAATTTTGCTTGGAATTACACCATTTTGCATATACAAATGGAGCCTACACCCTCATTCTGTACTCAGAGGTGGTCTTAGGGGGATATAGACAGAGGTTTACATGCCCCTTTTGGTTCTAATGTTGACCTTTTGAGGAAATCTGCTCAAAAGAAGCTGCAAAAGAGGGAGAAGTTGGCTGGAGATGAGGGGAAAGACAGGTCCTTTGACAAAGGGGCCGGCCACTGGTGGGGGGAATGAGAACTTGCCTGAAAGTTTGAAATCAGAATTCCTTGCTTCTGCCTTTACCGAGTCCTGTGAACTTTGCCCAGAAGTCCCTGTATTTCTCTTTTTAGACTTTCCTTTCCTTTTGTTGTTGTGTTTGCTTTGGTATAAGGAACAGTCTGAACGAATCGAAATGATGTCTCAGCTTTCTGCCTCAGACGAATGGTGACTGTGCCTTGATTCCCAAAGCCTGGCTCATGAATCAACGACACTGGAGCTAGTCAGAAATAAAGGTTCAGGCCTCACCACAGACCTACTAAATCAGACTCTACTTTACAAGCAGGTCACTGTGGGAGTCGTAAAAGCTCAAGAAGTGCAGCTTCCGCCTTCCAGCACCTTTGTGACCCTGCTGTCTGAGGCATATGCTCTCAGGGCTTGCGCACCATAGCGCCATGATCTGGTTCTTCCCTCACTGCCAGCTCCTCAAAACTGAAAACAACTACTCACTAAAAATGGCCTGGAGTTGTGGCTACAAGCTCGGCTCACCTTAAGCTCAAATTCATAAGGAATGGCAAGGACCCCAGAATAAGCAAAAAAGAACAAAGATGGGGATTTAAACTTCATAATTTTAAGACTTGCTACCAAACGACATGGCGTAGTAGTAGTAGTGGTGTAGGGCTAGACATATGCACCAATAGAATAGGATAGAGAGCAGAGAAAGGAATCCATATATTTACGTGCGATTAATTTCTGACGTAGGTGCTAAAATCATCCAACAGGGAAGGAATAGTCTTCTCAAGAAATGTCCCTAGAATGATTAGATATCCATATGCCAGAGAATGAATATGCAGCACTACCTCACAACATAATCAAAACTGAATTCAAAATTCATCAAAACCTAAATGTGAGAGCTACAACTATAAAACCCCTAAAAACAAACACAAGGGCAAATCTGCATGACTTTGAATTTGGCAATCTTTTTTCAAATATGACACTAAAATCACAGACAACAAATGATAAATCAGGTACAGGGGCTTGATAAAATCTTAAAAATGTGCCTTAAAAGATACCATTGAGAGAGTAAAAAAAGGATGCACACCTAAAACTTACATAATCTTATGATGCAATGATACTTCGATAAAATAAAGGCATCAAAAGACAACCCACACAGGGGAGAGATGTGTTCAAATCATCTATCTGATATACTTAGCAGGGTTTAATAGCCAGAATATATAAATAACTCCTCCTATAACCCAACAACAAAAAGAAAGCCCAATTACAATACAACGTGGGCAAAGTGTTTGAATAGAAGACATTCTAAATAAGGTATGCAAATGGTCGATAAGCCAATGGAGAAAAAAATGTCCAGCATCTTTCATTTAGGGAGCTGTGACTCAAAACCACAATGAGATAACTCTTCACACTCACTAGGCCAGTTATAAGAAGAAAAGAAATGTAAATAAAAGGTGTTGGCAATGATGAGGAGAAATTGGAACCCTCATACACCACTGGTGAGAATGGAAAATGGTCCAGCCCCTGTGGAAAACAGTTTGGCAGTTCCTTGACATGTTAAACATAGACTCACCTTATCACCCGGCAAAGAAACTTTCAATATATACCTGAGATGATTGAAAACATATTTGCAATATCTTTCACAACTGTTCACAAATGTTCATAGCAGCATTATGCAATCAAACCACAAACACCACAAATGTACATCAGCAAATCGATGGATAAAAATTGTGTGTCTGTGGAATGGACAATTATCTAGCCATAAAAAGCCGCGAAGTACTGATAGATACGGCAACATGGATGAACCTTGAAAACGTGAGGCTAAGTGAAGGAAGTCAGACACAGAAGACTGTGCTGTGTTAGGATTCCATTTACATCAAATGTCAGGATAGGCAAAGTCGTGTCCAGAGAGCAGATCAATGGTTGTCAGGAGATGAATAATAGTGGGGAGGGAGTTAGAATTGGAATTGACTGCAGTGAACTATGGGACTTTCTGTGGCAGGGTATGTAGGAAAGTTCTAGAATTGATAGTGATGATTGTCATACAACTTAGTGAATATGCTGAAAACTACTGAATTGTATACTATACCTCAAAAATAAGGTAAATCTGTAAAAAAATTTAAAAAGCTACAGAACCCACTTCTGAATTCTGATCCTCTGACCTCAGGCGTCAGAGGCTAAGCTAGAATCTCCCCTCACTACCCACTGAGCAGGAGATAGTGTTTAATTAGTTTAAGAGAAATGAAATTAAATCACAACATGAAATGAAGTGATGAAAAGCCTCCCCATTCAGAGGGAATATATCAACTGTAAAAACGAAATGCTTTTCTTCTCTAGGGAGAGGAGCAAATGCTGCTTCTCTCAATTAAAGTGTCAGCTGGTCCCGTCCTAAGGAAAGGAATTCAATCATCTAGTTATTTGGTCTCCAAGCCAGTTGACAGAAAATTTTTTCTCCTCCCCCCTGAATGGACTGTTTTCAAACTTCTGTTGGCATTGAATTATTTCACTGCCGTCTGTGAAATGCCTAAAAGCTGGTGGGGTCACTGAAATGTACTCTGGGACACACTTGTTCGGATGCTCTGCCAAAGAAGCTGTAATGGCAGAAGGAGGGGCTTTTACTTTTCACCAATATGTGAAAGTGGTTTCACAACATAATCAAAACTGAATTCAAAATTCATCAAAACCTAAATGTGAGAGCTACAACTATAAAACCCCTAAAAACAAACACAAGGGCAACTCTGCATGACTTTGAATTTGGCAATCTTTTTTTCAAATATGACACCAAAATCACAGACAACAAATGATAAATCAGGTTCACGGGCTTGCTAAAATCTTAAAAATGTGCCTTAAAAGATACCATCCAGAGAGTAAAAAAGGATGCACACCTAAAACTTATATAATCTAATGATGCAATGATACTTTCACCCAGAAAATCAGCTCTGAGTCACAGGCCCTCACTATCAAGTCAACTGGTTTACATTCTTCTTAATTTCTATTAAGTGACCAGGTGATGATGAGGCTTTTCTCTCCCTGACACATTTCTGTTCTTCTTTGCCTAGATCTCCGCCTCTGCACTCATGTCTTAGACATCACCTCCTTCTGTCAGCCACCCAGAACACCAGCGGCAGGTCAGGGGGCTGGAGGAGGTGTCTGATATTTAGGCTGCCCCAGACAAAAGAAGGACCAGGAATTGGTTTTCTATTTTTGTGTAACAAATTGGTTCACACTTAGCAGCTTAAAATAATACATCTTTCAAAGGGATAGCTACACATCTACGTTTATTTCAGCGCTGTTTGTATTAGCTAAGTTGTGGATATAACCTAAGTGCCCAAGGACAGATGAATGGGTTAAGAAGAGGTGGGATATATACATAATGAAGTAGTACTCAGCTCCAAAAAGATGAGATCTTGCTCTTTGCAACAGCTGGAACTGGAGGGGATCATGCTAAGTGAAGCAAGTCAAGAGGGAGAAAGGCAAAGGTCTGATGCACTCATATATGAGACAAACAGAAACAAAGCAAAAGAACAGACAAAACTAAACCCAAACAAACCCTAGAATCTCACCATAGAATTGAGGCACAGAGGAGGAAGGTGGAGCGGGGGCAGAAAAGTGGGGAAGGGATTGTGTTGGAGGACAGTGGGTTACCTCTTCCTCTTCTAATCTTTCTTCTGTTGGTAAATGATACACCAGCTACCTGACCACACATGTCCACTACTTGGGGTTTACTGTTGTCACCTAGCTCATCCTCACCTCCATCATATCCAGTGATTCCCAAGTCTTATTTGCTTTACACCAAAATACATATTCCAAATCCACCCATTTCTCTCTTTGCCACTCCCCGTCTAGCCCAAACCACCATCATCTCTTGTTTAGAGAATTGCTACAATCTACAATCCAATTTCCATTCAGCAACCAAAATTATCTTTCTAGATTTTAATCATACCATGCCACTCATACATTGTCTTACATCTAAATCCAAAATACTTGCTGTGACCAGAAAGCCTCAATATGGTCTGGTTCCTGCCTCAGTTTCCACCCTCATCTTGCCCTTTTCTCCCCGTCAGTTACAAACTGTAGTAGTTAGGTTGGTCTCTTTGTGAACCTGAGTCAGGGCCTGTACTCTGGTTGTTCCCTTTACTTGGGGCATTTCTACTTCTTGAATTTATATGCACAACTGACTCCTTTTGCCATCCAGGTCTTAGCTCAAATGCCACCTCTCAGTAGTAGTTTTTCAAATCACCCAGAAAATCAGCTCTGAGTCACAGGCCCTCACTATCAAGTCAACTGGTTTACATTCTTCTTAATTTCTATTATGATTCTCCATAGTTGCCCATTTTTATGTTCACCATTCTCCTTACAAGAATGTAAGTATCATGGAAGCAGAGGCCTTATTGATCTTGTTAGATTTTCTGTTTTCTAAACTCAGATGAGGATGTTTGTATGGAAATATATATATATTTGATACCTATCTGTGGACATTTATTCAATGGGTTATCTCTATTTTCAGAGGAGAAGTTTGAAGAGGTAATAGAATTGTCGTTATTTAGCTAGCAAACATCTTTGAAGCTGAGAAAAATGTCTTCAGGAAAAAAAATAATAGCGGTAACCATTTTTGGAGTGGTACATGCCAGGCATTGTTAACACACTGTTCAAAACCTCTGTTTAGTTGTAATCAGTGGGGGAGGGGGCGCTACCAGACACGTTGACTTATTGCGCGCCATTCAATGCAATCAGCCAGCCACATCTCTTCCACCCCATGGCCCTGCCTGCTTTGAGGGGAGGGGGGTATTCAGAATCTGGATTCTTTGCATCTGGACTGCAAGCAAGGAAAGAAAAAAGCAAAGAGCAGCTCAGAGTTTTGCAGCCAAGTACCTTCTTCAAGCTCAGCCATGCAACAGACAGGGTAGAGCATGTTCCCTAGTTTTGAAACAAAGTAAGGCCTACAGCACAAACAAGGGAGCGGGGAAAGAGATTCAAACGGAAGTAGTTCTTACTCCTCCGCATTTCATTGGCTACTGCTCAGTCACGTGGCACACCGAAGGGCAGGCATAATAAGTCCTTCCTGTGACGCCAGGAGCGAGCGGGAAGCCAGTCGGCGTGAGCACTGGGGAAGAGCTTGGCGTCTCAACGGACGACCGTTAAGCTTCCTGAGGAGATCCTGTTGAACTCTACGAGGCTGACCACATAGGGGAAGCAGTTTCTCTTGGGTAAGCTCAAAAAAATGAGGACAAAAGAGCATTTTTTCTTTATAAACTTGCTAGTTTTACCAGCAAAGGCTGTTCCTTTTGTCTTTATCTTTTTTTTTTTTCGTTCCCTGAGCTCCAACGTGTTCTTCAAAGTAGAGTTCTACGGCCTTCTAGAATGCCGCGCCCAGTTTCCCCAGAAACCATCAGGATTCTGTTACCCCTTGCTCTTCCTCTCGGCCCCGTCTTTCCCCTCAAACTTAAGCTAATGCTTCGGGAGCTCGGCCTTTGCTGTTAGGAGAGCGAGTCACGTAATTTTCTAAATTTCAAAGATTTTCCTGAGAAGATACCATTTAAAGCTTGTGTTAGTATTGTGGAATATTAACTTAAATAACCAAATTTGAATCTGATTGAAAGCGGGGAATTGAGAAGTAACGAAAAGGAATTATTTGTAAGTACTGAGACCATGTGTGCAAAGCGGTATTTTAAGAGTGTGTGTGTAACGGGAAAATAAAGCGTAGCCAGGGCAGATTCGAGTGCTTTGAACCCCATTAAGGGAAACTGCAAAAGCGACCATCGTGACGTGTTTTTCTTTAATTCAGATCCTTTGAAGGAGCAAATGCCTTGCAATGGAGGTCATTTCTTTTTAATTTTTAAACGTTTTCTATGGAAATTATTTCAGACTTAAAAACAGGTGCAAGAGCAGTACAGGCACACCTGAATGGCCTTTACCCTTTTATTTAGCGCTGCTCCAATTGCCTCCTCATCTACTCCAGATCTTTCTGAACCACGAGAAAGTCGCTTATGTGCATCATGGCCTCGTTCTGCTAAATGCGAAGTGTATGGTTTCTAAAACTAAGGCTACTCAGATATTGTATCGACTTGGTAGTGTGGCACAGTGCAGAGCTAGCTGCCAGAACTTGCCCACCTGCAGTTAGCACCTATTTTGCAAGCCTCACTGCATTGCACTCTAATTGTTTATCTTTTCTTTTTGCAAGACGATGGCTCTTGCTGGCGAGGACCAATGGCCATAGCTGTTACCTCTGAGCCCCTATGCCTGGCCCATAGTAAGTGCCTATGATTTATATAACATTAACTTATTATATAACTTATATAATATTGGCTAATGGTGGATCGATTGCAACTATCAGTTTTTTTGCATGACAAAAAAGTGATTGCATTTTATTTTTATTGGTAATTTCAAGTTTAAGTGTGTCATAATCAATGGCCGTTGTAGTATTACTCCTTTGTGAAACTGGGTGGTGTTTTCTTCTCACTAAATATATGATTAATTTTTGCAAAGATGGCATGGGCTATTGAAAAGAAGGCTCGATCTCTAAGTTAGAGTTTTAAATATATTTGTAAGTTCTGCCTTGTAGATTATGTTGTTTACTTACTCATTTTTTGTTCACTTGATCTGTCTTTTTTTTAAGATTTATTTATTTACGCATACAAGAGCTGGGGTGTAGGCCAGAGGTGGGGGGGGGGTCAGAGACACAGTGGGGAGCAGAACAGGTGGATCTACTGAAGTACACTGCTGAGGGGAGCAGTGAGCGAGGCAGGAGAGGTCTGCCGTGTCATGTGGGAAGCTCCCTGGCCGGGGATTGAACTCGTGCTGCAGTGGCTGTGGCTAGCTTCATAGTGCTGCGCTTAACCTGTTGCGTCACCAGGGAGGCCCCACTTGATCTGTCTTGTACTGAGAGTGGCATATTAAAATTAAAGTCTCTTGTTCTGTGTGTTTCCTTTTGTCTCATTGCTTTTTCCCTCATTAAGGTTGTGCTTGTTATTTGGTTAAAAAAAGTTCTTTAGTGTTAAATCATCCTGCATTGTGGCCTTTCAATATTAGCAATTACCCTTCATTTGTCATGTCTTTCTACCTTAAGACTTGACTTTTACTTATCTGCTACCAAGATATCCTACTTTCTTTGGGTTTCCAATTTTCTACTTCCACTTATCTGATATACTGTTGCCCCTCCTTTTATATTTAGCATTTTTGGTCACTCTTCAATGTATGTCTCCTAGATTTTGCAGTGTGAGTGAAATTGAAAATTTTCTTTCAGAAGTCAGGTAAAACTCATTGCTATTGAATTTTATGAATTACATGTTTAATTTCAAGTTTGTTCCAATCTTTTATCACCATGTGTGTTTTACCATCTTTGCTGTGTTTCTCTGTAAGATGTTTAGCCTTTGCTCTTTTAACACACACATTTTGGGTATTTGGAAGAGCTTACAATTTGTTTTAGTGGTTATCTTTGTATTTGTACCTTTTTAAATGCAAATAGTTATTGTTTTCTTATTTAACTTATTGATGCCTGGTTTATCAGTTTTTTTAATCAGTGTACTATAACTTCTGCCTATTGCCTATTTTATTTTCCTCTTCTTTCCATTCTCCCATTTATTGTTTGCATTGCTTATAGATTGTCAACACATAAGACATTTATTCTTTGCTTTCATTCTCATTCTTCCCAAATTTGTTTTCTTCTTCAAATCTGTATCATCCATCTGTCATCCACCACCCAATACCTTCCTACCTACCTACCAAAATGCTTTACCATTAGTCCAGTAAATGTGTATTAGACTTTGTAGGGCGCTCATAACTACTCAGCTCTGCTCTTGTAGCGGGAAGGCAGTAATAGACAACAAATGAGTGTTGCTGTTCGCTAGATGCTGAAATTTGATATGCATATAGTTTTCCATGGTCATGAAATAATTTTTTTTTCTTTTACCCATTTGATCATGTAAAACCCTTTTTTTGGTTAAGTCTCCATACAAAGACGGGGCAGGCTAGATGTGTGAACTTAGTTTCGCAACATTTGTTCTAGTAGATTCCTCAAAAAAGGTTTGTGGGTATAGCATCACCTAAACTTTTGTAGGTTGAAAACTTTAAAATAGCCTTCGTATGAAGGGCAGCTTTGTTGCCTATAAAGGCCTTGGTTCATACTTTTTTTCATTGAGTTTTAAAACCCTGCTCCATCTTGGCTTGCTTTGTTGTTTGGGAATATTTGATAACAGCCCAATTCTTTTACCTTGATAGGTTACTTGATCTTTTTGTCTTCAATTTTTCTCTTTACTTTTAAAATCTAATAGTTAAAATAGGCTCTATGTTGGAGTTGATTATGTATTTTCAATGTATAGGTAGACTTGGGTTTTTATTTCTGAAAAGTTTTCTTGTATTATAATTTTAAGTAATAGTCTTTTTCTGCTGGTTATCTTTTCAAAGGGACTATAATAGTGATCACTCCTTCTTTGTTTGACTTCTATTTCCATTACTTTTCTGTTACCCTTTTTACTTTCTTAACTTCATTTTCATTCTATTAGCAATTTTCCTGTCCCTTACTATTCTTCAGTGTCCCCTATTGAATTTTACTAAGGTCTCTTCTCACTTAGGAACCTTTTAATTTATTCCTCAATATGTAAAATAATGTCATTTTTTTCTTCCACTTTCCTTCCTAAATTCAGTCAACCCTTTTAATCTTCTCCTGTGTTTTGTCTATTTGTTTTAGCTTTTCAGTTTTTCATTTAAGATAATTTTTTAAATCTCAGTGCTCATATGTGTATTTAATTCCATTGTGGATGTTATTTTACATTAATTTTTTTTGCTTCATTTTTCTATGCTTGGGTTACCTCAATTGATATATGTTGAGTTTGTCGTCTAACATTTTGCAAAACTACCTGGACCAGTTAATCCTCTTGTTATGTTTTCTGGTATTGGGTACTCCAGGGTTCTTGCTTTAGTGACACTATCAGGATAGCAATATCTGGATAGTGAGTGGATTTTTTTTTTTTTAGTTGTTGGGGAGAGGTGGTATTTCCTCTGATTTTTGTGGGTCTTTTGTCTCATATGACTCTAAGTTATCTTCTTCCTTTATTCTGTTGACACCAGCTAGGTCATTAGCAAGGAGCCTTGGTCTGGGAGATGGTAGGTTTAAATGGTAAGGTGCAGGGCTCATCTTGGGGGATTTTTCTGGATGTTAGGGTTCCTCCATGCAGGTTTAGAGGAAACTATCAAGATAAAATCCCCAGATGGTGGTGCTGTGACTGGCAGGCAAAGCAGTGGGGGGCGGGGGGAGGGGGTATGAGGCGCCCCCTAGGCCCAGCGGGTTCGGGTACAGCAGGTGTTGGATATCCTGCTCGAGGTGGATGATGGGAACGTGGCGCGGGTCTACCATGAACTTATCCCACTTCCACGAGACTTGGTTGGGGCATGCCGGAGACCACGTGGTGATCCTGTCCATCAAGAGCCAAGATGGAGTTGCTCCTGGGCACCTGCAGAGACGTCCAGATCGCCCCCTTCCCCCCAGGAAGGTAAAGAGCGGGTGTGCCAGCGGGCCGTTCTCCTTGTTTTTTGCCAAGAGCTTCAAGTTGGGCTGGGCCGTGCGGCCAGGTGGGCCAGGCTGGAGGAGTGCCAGGGCTTGGTTCTTGGTGTCCTCCTGGCCCAACTGGTGGCACTGGCAACTGGGAAGCCGAGCGCCACCAGCTCGGGCGTGAGGCACCAGGCTCGGCTGCGGCTCCGTGCTCGGGCTCCGTTAGACCTTGCGCCTGAGGGGCGCGGCCGCCTTGCCGCACGGCTGCCAGGCTCCTGACCCCCACAGGTCCAGGGGTGCCTCTGGGGCGGCTGGGATGCTGAACGGAGTGCGGGGCGGAGCCTTAGGTAAAAGAGAGGGCAGCTACTCCCAACGCCAGATTGTCTTTTGCTTCTTCAGCAGCCAGTTGCCAAGGGACCCCCCCCGCCATTTTCTCTCCTAGAAGTGCGCCATTTTGAAGCCCTCTCCTTCAGACGGCATGTGTTCGCTGCCCCACTCCGTGGGTCCGGCCCCCCTTTACTCACACCCTCGAACATCAGAAAACCTGGTAACACCTAAAAGAATTGTGTGTGTTGCTAAAGCCTCCCCCTGTGGCCTGTGTGCTGCTCTGTGCAGACGCTGCCCTGTGGTGTGTTCAGACGGAGGGGAGATGGAGGCTGTCTCGCAGCGGCTTGCCCTTCGCCTTAGACCTGGCTGCTGTTTCCCCTTTTTTCTCTGGGCTTGTTTCTTGTGTAGACTCCCCCCTCCTTTTTTTGTTCTGGGAAGAAACATTGGGAGATGAGACCTAGGTGGCCTTGGTCGCCTTCCGCTACCTTCCAAGTCCCTAGGGATGGATACAATTTGAAAGTTTTTTATACTGTGGGAGAGGAAAACCGTTAACACAGAATTTGTATTTTTGCAAAGTCCGCTGGGAAAAAGCGGCCAGGGTCAGAGACCTTAATTATTTCATTTCCAGAAGTCACATTGTAAGAGGGGGGTCCTCAGGAAAGGGGAGTGCCCCAGGACCCCGCCCCCACCTCAAGCCAGAGAGAGCCAAGACACCTAGGACTACGAATCCCAGAATGCCGTCATCCCCGAAGGAAGGATGCTGAGGACTGAGGGAGGAGTTAAGAAAGGGTTTTGGGATTTAAAAACCAGACCTGTGAGCTTGGGGGTGGGGGCGGGGGCGATTGCTCGTGGTTGTGGATTCCAGTTTTCCGAGTGTGCCATTAAGATTCCAGCTCAGCGGAACTGGTAGGACGCATTCACCAATTTATTCTTTATCTTTTTCCCTTCCCTTTTTGTAAACAAACCCTTTTATTTTATTGTGTGTGTCTGCAGTTGAGTCTTATAAGTCCCTTTAAGCACAGGGGTGAGAACCCACAGACAGGCACCCCATTTATATTGGGGCTGCCCTGTAACAACAGCACGGTGTCTGAGAAAGCCTTAGAGACCCACAATGGATATTTGATAACTTTGTGAAATCTTTTAACACATTTGTCCACTTCTGCTTAAGTCTTTTGGATACAGCAGGAAACTTAACTTTAGGGTAATAACGGTATGAGTGATCCAGGCTGTTGAGTCATTTTCAATTAATGTAATTATAAAAGTTAGAGTTTTTTAAAAACTCCTGATAATGCTGAGTGATAAACAGCTCACCTGAATTGCCAATCATTTCAGAAAACATCTTTCAATCATTTTAATCATACTGGGAATATTACAGATAAAAGAGTACCTGTATTCTCTATGGGTAGGGTATAATCAGTTACAACTCCTGCTGTCTTATAGGTAAAAAAATAACATGTTAACTATCACCAGATACTAAACCAGTTAAGTAATAATTCTCTAATTATGATGTCTTTGATTCAGTAATGACCTTCATGAAATGATCTGTTTAAACTCTTATCTCTAGATTAACCCCTCCTAAGCCAATTACATTAGAAGCTATAGGAAGCAGTGCGGTTAATGTGCAATCTGTAATTCACATTCCATTATGCTTTAAAGTAATATTCTGAGGTGCCTTTTGCAGAAGTAGACGTAGTTGACAATTGCATATCTTTGAATGTTCTGTAGTTGATCCTTAAAATAGGAACACAGTAAATGAAGTAGAGATTCCCCCCTTCACAGACTATCTACTAAAGATTTGCTCTTTGGTAAGTTACTTTAGCCCTTTCTCCCCTAATTAATGACACAGCACTTTTGTCTTGGAAAACTTAATTAACCTAGTCAAATGGACAGGATCTTTCACTTTAAGAAGCTTGACCTTATGCTTAGCAACCCCCTACCTTAAATGTCCACATCTTCAAGTGTTCAGACTCTGAAATCCAAACCTGTTTGCTCAGATCGCTGTCTTCTACTGAATATCCACAAGGCCTTGGACTCTGCAGTCTCCTTCCTTTTCTCTTAGATCATCACTTAGTTTGGATTTCATTTACCATCTTTAGCAGCGTGGACCCCTGAATAGGCAACAGCAGTCATGTCCTTGCCTCTACTCCATCATCTTGTGTCTCTTCGACCTGCCATTCTAGCCGTGTCATTTTCTCAGTGGTATTGATCCCAGAAAGATTTATCCTGACTGTTAACTGCCTGCCATCAGTTAACTTCTTTTGTGCCTAAATTTCCTCAATTTTCCCTTGTATCATGTTGGTGTACTGGTAGGCCTTCATTTACTGTTCATTGGCATCTCTTTCTGTCCCATTTTAAGTAGTGGGGCTATACTTGTCAAATAGGATACAGAAAGTCTGTGTGCTAAAGACACACAGGGAAGACAAAGTAAAAGTAATGCCTTGTTAAGTATATAAATCAAATTATTTCCATTATATAGGCTATAAGGAAGATGGCTTGGTGTCCATGCTAGAAAGTGATGGTGTGGAGAGGTAACTTAACCTAGGGTTGTCAGGGAAGATATCTTTGTGGAGATGGAATTGTAGCTAAGACCTGAGCGACAGGAAAGAATCAGCCCTGAGGAGACGGTAAGAAGCATTTGTCAGACAAAGGAAGGAATGCATACAAAGACCCTGAGGCTAAAACAAGTTCAGCTCGAAATGGTCTGGTAGCTTCCAGTGAGCTAAATGCTCTTCTGGGGCCTGGGGTCATTTGTGACAAAGAAGATAGGGGAGGGTTCTGCTTGCAAAAGTTCTGGTGGCAGGATCAGTGAGAGGTGAGTAACAGGAGCCAGAAATCATTGAAAAAGTCTTCCTGAGAGTGATAGGTGCCAGCCGTAAAGTGGGGTGGTTGAAATGAAACACACAGATGGATATTAGTATTCACTTGCCACACGTGAAGAAAAGGGATTCAGAGAAGTCAGAGGTCATAAGTCTGTGGAGCTAGGTCTGTATGAAAATGATGGAGGAGCTATAATGCAAAATAAGATTAGGACTAGACCCCCACAAGAAAATGGGGGTAGAAGAAATCAACATAACCATGAGCACAAACCCTAAGTGCCAGCTCCTAAATTACAAAGCATAGGTGGGCGCTAGAAGGCAGTCTCTAGGGCCAAAGATATGGAGATTGAGCCCATTGTAGAATCTCCTGTGTCTTTTCTAATTCTAGTTAGCCAGTAAACAGCCAGCCATCTTCAAAGATGAGCCCCTCCCAACTGAAAGAAGGCTGTATCAGTGCCATCTGGGCAAGAACTCGGGCAGCCATTTCTCTGCCCACCTGTGCCTCTGCAGGTGCTTTCCTTTGCCAACTCTGTCCCTCTGCAGGGCAGCAGCTGCCTGTCTGCCCGTGACCTGCACCATGCAGGCCTCTCAACAAACCTGCCCCTCAGTGTCTGTACACTCTTTCTGCCCACTTGTGTCTGTACAAGTGTCCTTTACCTCCTGTCCTAATAAACCTGTTCTTCAAGTATAACTGAGTCTGTCTCGTGGAGAAACTTGTCACATGTCGCTGAAGGGAGCTCTGGGGAAACCTTTCCCAGAGTGAATCCAAGGACCCTGCTCTGCGCTCAAACTCATTGACTCTAAAACAACATCAAAAGGACGCTTTTCATGCTTTGCCTGGCAGAGCAGACCTCGGTGGGCTTCCTGGCCCTCTTTTGAAGAACTACTCTTACACGCATATACTTCTTTCCTGTAGCCCTTTTCACTGATTTTCCATTCTTTGATTCCATAAGTAACATAATCTCATTGTAATATATGTATATATAAAACCACCACCCTCAATTCCCTTCCAAAGTAGGGAGCCATTGTTGTGAGATTTATATTAATCTTTCTAGAACATGCCCTATGAACTAGGATACTCAGAAAATGGAATATTGTTTTGTGTGTTTTTCACATAAATGATAATATAGTCTATGTATGTTCTAGAACCTGTTTTTTACTCAGTATGTTTGGGGATTTATACCTGTTAATTCATTTCTCTATTAATATATGTTTAAACTGAGGATGATTTTCTAGCTAATATACAGATGCTAGTATACATATGCTAAATATACATATTTCTGTGTGCAGGTGTGTTAGATTTTCCCTAGGCTAGAAATTAAGAAGTACAACCGATGGGCTCCTTACATGGAACTGAGTATCATAATGGAACTGAGTATCATAATGGCATAGAGCTTGAACTACCTCCTGTGCTAGAGCAGATACTGTTTGGTGACAGCAGCAATCTTGTGTAGTCAGTGTCTGGTATAAAAGTATCTTCTAGACTAAGATGAATGAAAGAAAAGGCCTACAGTCATATTAAAATCATTTTCTCTGCAAAGCTTCTTTGATAAGCCTTTCCTTATGTATATGTGGATCTACTTACAGCCTTAAGCAAAGCCAGAAACTGGAGTCCTCCTTTCTCTCTACCCCACTCATCTGTCTACCTTGTATCCTGTTTAGCTTCCTTTTCCCTCCCTCCCTCCCTCCCTCCCAAGAGCCTCATCTCTTCAGACCTGTCTTTGCATTCTCCACTTGCTTTTTCCCTGGGATGCGAGTTGTTGAAAATGAATGACTGAACCTTTAATCAAATATCCAGGCATCTGACAGATATACCTTTAAGATTTTGCCTGCTATTATGATAATACATGTGGTCCTAACATTTCAAGATAAACTTGGGTAATTTCCATCACTCATGCCAACTTGTCCCCCTCTATTCTCACATTCTCTGAAGATCATTCCATTTATTGCCTCCATCACAGGGACATGAGTCATAAAAATAATGAGACAGATGACTTGGGAACAATATATTACCAATAATAATGGCACTAATTCCACTCCAGAGAAGAATAATCCAAGAAAGTATTTTCCCTTTTCACATAAGTTTTTTATAGACTAAAGAGTTTAACTGTCAGAATAGCAAGGCAGAGACACAACTAGAATTGCGTAGTTGTGTTTTCCATCCAAGTTGTCCCAGGGCTTAGGAAACCTGATGCCCCAGAGCAGGGGGAGGCACGCTTAGGCCCTTAGGCCAAATCTGTCCCGCTGCTTGTTTCTTTAACCACAACATCGTTGGAAACCGAATAGCCATGTGTGCGTGGTATGATCTTCTTGCTACAATGGCAGGCTCGAGTAGTTGGAACAGAGATGACCTTATGGCTCACAAAGCCTGAACTATTCACTCCCTGGCCCTTTGCAGATGCAGTTTGCTGACCTCTGCTCTGTAGAGAGAGCAGAATGTAGTGGTCACTCAGTAACTGTTCCAAGAAGGCAAGGCTCAGCGAGCTCTCGCCTGTCATCATCGAAGCATGAAGCTGTTTCATCTTTTTAGTCCTCCTTCCTCTCCCCCATCTCCGGCCTCTGATCCTTTGTCCACGTCATTGTTAGGGTAATCTCAGGACAACGCTGGTTTTATTGACTGCTTTTCGTCACCCCTCCTCTGTATGACTCTTAAGACCCTCTATTATCGCACCTTTATTCAAAGCCACTCCTTTGCTCTCCCAAACCTACCTTGTTCAGGTAGGTTAGTCATCTGGACGTGCCGGTGGCGTGCCGGAGGGCCTGCCTCGCGGGGGCCCAGACTGCTTGCTTGCTTGGAGTGTCCTGCCTGCTCTCAAGATGCCATATCTAAGTCTTACCCATTCTCTGAGCTCCAAGGCCAGAATCCTGCTTCTCTGTGCCTCTTCTTAGCAACCCAGCTGGTGGAGCTCGAGCATTTAAGGTCCATTCTTGCAAGATGCAGCCTCTTCTAGCCTTAAGGGTGCCAGCCAGTACTTTGGTTGCACTTTGGTTGCCGGACTTTCCCATTCTTCTTGACATCGATGTGCCTTAACTTGATTTTTAAAAACCTGCCCTCTGTATTATGCAGTCACTGCTCCAAACAATTGCAAGGAAACTGCCTGTCTTCACTAGGAGATAGTTCAGTGACAATAAGTAGGTAATATTTTTCCAGAAAAGTAGAGCACATTGTGAGAAAATAAAGTCTTTGTTGTCAGCATAAGCAGCTTTCTCCGGCCTCTATAAAAATTTATTTCCCTAGTCCATACTTAAGTCAGAGTTGCCAAGAAGAAAAATGCCACTTTAATGAGAAGGAAATCAAATGAGCCTTGAACATTAACATTTTCAGAATTAGATGGATAGTAAGGAACATCAATCCAATTGAGAACATTTTTAGGAAATCATGATTTCCTAGGTCTAAATATGACCAGAATATCCTGAAAAACAAATTGGTACATAAATGTGCTGTCAGTAAGATTCTATTTTTTTACTCTCTTCCACAGTACTCTTTCCTAAACCCAAGTTGAATATTTCACTATGGCAACATGAAGTAAATTACCCAGCATCGGACTGAAATGGAAAAATCTTAACATACGTGGTATGGTAAGCAAAGATACCACACTCAGGGCTCACAAGTAAGATTCCTGTTGACTGCTGTTTCTGATCCTGTGTCTAGATAATCTCTCTGTCTCCTACAATCTCACGAACTGTAACCACCTCTGGTGTGAACCTTCTTTGGTTAAGTGTATCTCTAGTATTATGTGTTCAAAATTCGCAGGTTTCCCCCACTCTCAGAAAGTAGACCGTTTCTATATGGTCTGCCTTGGTAGGTTACTTTTTGGGTCTGGGAAGGCTGTTACCATTCATTTATATGGAGACATTTTTGAGCATTCCCAGACCCATAATACAGCTCAGCAAATAAACCATGGACGAACATTCTCGTTTCAGACTGTGGGGGAAACTTATATTCGTTATTTCTCTGAAATTCAAGTTGACGGTCACACATTTTATCCAACAACTCTCCCCTGAACTCTCTGCTCCGCCAGTCCTGTTGCTGGGAATGGGTAGCGCCGCGCCTAGAAGCCTCGTGAGAGCCTGAACTCTCTCCTCTGGGCCTGCTCCCCCAGGCCGTGTCCATGTATGTGCTCGATACCACTAGCCCCTGGCTCCTTCGCAGCGCCCTCAGTGCCACCGCCCTGGGTTCAGGCCTCATCACCTTCTGCCCAGATCTTTGCAGCAGCTTCCTGGCTGGTCTTCATGTTTCTCCTTTTGTCTCCTTGGCATCCATCTCCATCTGCTCTCTGCCTCTCTCTACTCTTGCTCTCGTCCTGCCTCCCTTCCCTCCGCTCCTCCGCTCCCTCCCCTACTTCCCCGCACGTTATTTTCAGCCAAGCTTGTCCGGACAAGCTTCTTCCTCCTCGTCTCTGCCTTGACTCCAGTGCCCTGCAGTGAACACCCCCACGCAGGCCTGAAACGCCATCCCCAACTCCCCCACCTGCCGAGCATTTGCTTTTTAAGACTCAACTTAAGGGCTCTTCCCCTCAAAGCTGTTCCTCACCACTGTGCGCCTCCTCAGCTAATGAGGGAGCACTCGGCGCATCTCTCACACACCGGATCTTTCTAAGAACGGAGCGAAGTGGGTTAGCGCTCACTCAGGAGACCGCCTCGGTCCTGGCGCTGTAGGGCTCCTGCTGGCCTTGTCTGTGTAGCCAGATCCTCGCTGCCAAACACGGGCCTTGTGCCAGGGCCAGTCAGGAGCCAGGAGGTCAGTTTAGGAGCTGAGGACCAGGCTAATCCAGCAAGAGGGATGGGGTGGGAGATCAGGGGAGAATTTCTGTTGCTTTTATGTCATTGTAGTCATC
Organism: Scalopus aquaticus; assembly: GCA_004024925.1. NCBI lineage: Eukaryota > Metazoa > Chordata > Mammalia > Eulipotyphla > Talpidae > Scalopus > Scalopus aquaticus. Next base: position 35,429 of record PVIJ01006201.1, read on the forward strand.
TTATTTTGTCCTCCTTGACTGTGGTATGTGTGCACGCGTGTATGTCTCTGTGTATTTGGAACTGGGGGCTTCAAGTCATAAACTGCTGAGGTGGATACCCAGCCCTGTGTTAATAAGGTAAATGCCAAGGTGAATAGCATGGAAGAGAAACCCATGTTTTGAGGGGTTGTGGTTATAAAATGCTGTGGACAGTTACGTAAGCTAGCAGCAGAGATCGAAGGAAAGTTAGTTACCCCTAAGATTTGCAAAGCCGATGCCTTTAACCGGAAGCTTGGCTCACTTTAAAAAAACAACCCTTGAAAAACCACACTTTTTTTTTTAATTCCTCCATTAAGCACCTTTAAATATTGGTTTTCCCAGTGAACCATTTAAGAATTAGGTCATAGGTATATGCTCTTTGCCCTGTAACGAGGCTTGTGGGTAACATCTAAAACAGCGCTTCTCGCCCTCGGCTGTACATTAAAGTCACACGGGGAGCTTTTTAAAAATATTGCTACCTGGGACCCACCCCCTGAGATTCTAATGTAATTGATCTTGGGTGAGGCTCTTGGCATTGGCCTTTCTTTCAAAGACCCCTAGCTCTGCTGCTCAGCCAGGCGGACACGCACTGATCTGATTCAGTAGTTGGCCTCTTTTACTGCGGCTTCGCCTTTTACCTCATAGAACGTGCACTTTATAAAGTGAAGCCATTCCCAGAAAACTGAGAGCTGGATGTAGGCCCCGGCTGCAGGCTGCTGGCTGGCGGACGCTGCTGCTCCCTTCAGGCCCGCCTCCATGTGCTTGGCCTGTGGCCAGGGCCCCAGGGGCTGTAAGTCATGTGCACACGGTGAAAGCTGCTGACAGCTCTTCAGTCTCTGGGGGACTCGTCGAGAACACTTACCTGAGGACTTGACCTCGCGCTTGTTTCTGAAAGGGGTTTTCTCTTGTAATCCTGAGAAAGATGTAGGAATAAATACACTTGGAATTCTACTCTGCTGCTCTCATTCAAGAACATACTATGCCAAAGTATGATTGGTTCCAAAGTTATTAAATAATTGCACTTGTATTTATCTTGTTTTAAGAGATTACTATAGAATTTCCAGTACATTAGTTACCACCAATGGAATCATTTCTAAGTGTATATTTTCCCTTCATCTTTTGTGTAAATAGTGACAAGAGCGAGTTGGAGTGAGCGTTTCTCTCGATCTGTCACTTGGCGTTGATGGCAGTCTGAAACAGGAGTCCTGTCTCTTTGGAATTTTATTCACAGGAACTGGAGGTCCTGGGGCATCCGTGAAATTCTAGGAGTCACTGAAGACATGAAATGTTACAGGTAGGACGTAGTGCGTTTTAGTATTTATGAAGTGACCTGTAAAATCAGTAGGAGAAACAGTCTAGGGGCAGACATAAAGCTGATGCTGCCAAGTGTAGGGCCAATATCTGAGACCAGCTTTTTGAAAGAAGTTGATTTTCTGTCAACGGGGAAGAAGGGAGTCGAATCAAGAATTATTTGCAAGTAATTTAAATTTTGTTGGCTAAGGAGCAGGCTCAGGGCGGCTGAGCAACCGAGACGGGGCTGAAGTCAGTTGGGCCAGTTACACGCCGGCCCTGCAGGGAGAGGCTCTTTGCAAATGACCGAATCTGCCTGGCGAGCGGCCCCGGCCTCCGAGTGCCATCTGAGCCACCCCCTTTCTGGGTTGACGGACATCTTGCTTCTGCAGGCTATCGGAGTGATTCCTTCTCTTGTCTTGTTGGTTCCATGTCCGTGGTGTCTTGGTTCTGGAAGCTTAATTTAAGGTCAGTTTCTTCTGTGGCCTGTATCACTCAGAGTGAAGCCTTATGACCTGTTGCTTTTGTGAAAATAAACTCAAAAGAGAGTTAACGATGCCCATCTGTTTCTGCCTCAATATTTCCAAAATGTAGCAGCAGCTTTTATAACTGCAGGAAATGCAACTTGCATTTTTTTATTCTTACCTATTTTTTTAGCTGATTCATTTTTCAGCTGGTCCAGGCTTCATGTTCTGTTATATTGTCCTGAAAATACAACTCTTGAGGATGGAAAAGAGTGAGCACACATTGCATACAGAAAATATAAGTTTGGCTTCTCTATATTCCCCATATTAGTGACACCATCTGGTATTTATCTTTCTCCATCTCACTTATTTCATTATCCCTTGCAACTCCTCCATGTTACTGCAGATGACATGAGTTTATCTTTTTTGGTTGCTGAGTAATATTTCAGTGTGTATATCATACCATGTCATCTTGATCCACTCATCTGTTCGGGGGCACTCAGGTTCTTTCCATAATTTGGCTGTTGAAAATAGCGCTGCAGTAAATATGGGAGTACGGATATCCTTTCAAATTAGCATCTTTGAATTTTTCAGGAAGATTTCTAGGAGTAGATCCATTTTCAGTCTTTGAGACACCTCCACACTACTTCCCATAAAGGCTGGACCAGTCTACATTCCCCCCAGCAGCGTGAGAGGGCTCCTTCGTCTCCACGCCCTCATCAGTATTTGTTCTTTCTGGTATTTCTGATACAGGCCATTTCCACTGGTGTGAGGTGGAATCTCACTGTGATTTCAACTTGCATTTCCCTGATAATAACTGATGACGAATATGGGTTTTTTTCATGTGCCTGCTGGTCAACTGTATGTCTTCTTTGGGGAAATGCCCATTTAACTCCTCTCTTCATTTTTTGACTGGGTTATTTGTTTTCTTTTTGTCAAGTTGTATGAGCTCTTTGTAGATCTTCGATATCAGTTCCTTGTCAGATGTATGGCATGCAAATGTTTTCTCCCATTCAGTAGTTTTTTTCATTTTACTTATGGTTTCTTTAGCTGTGTAGAAGCCTTTTAGTTCACTGTAGCCCTAGTTGTTTATGTTCTCTTTTGTTTTCCTTGCTATTGGGGATGAATCCCTGAAGACATCACTAAAGTTTACATGGTGAAGTCTTTGGCCTGTGTTTTCTCCCATGTGCTTTATGGTCTTCTATCCATTTTGAATTGATTTTTGTGTATGGTGTGAGAATCTTACCTTCTTGGAGAAATGCCTGTTCACGTTCTTTGCTCATTTTTGGACTCTCTTGTTGTAGAATTGTGGGAATTCTTTATTCCTGATAACAGATATATGATTTTTCAAGTAATTTTGCCCATTCTGTGGTTTGTTCTTTCATGCTCTTGATAGTGTCCTTTAGGTGCACAACTGTAAACACTTTTAGTGAGTCCCGATAAATCCAGTTTCTGCTTGTCTCCCTTCTTCCCCCCTCATTTCTTCTTTCCTCCCCTCCTCTTTCTCCCTCCCCTCTCCATACCTCTCCCATCCTTTCTCTCAACTTCTTCCCCATCACCTCCTTCCCCCCAGCCCTCCATGTCTGCTTTTACCCCAAATACATAGTATCTCTCTTTTATAAATTCCTCTTCCCTCAAGACTCACTTCCTTCTTAGTCTTTTGTTTTGATTTTAAGGCTCGAAGTAGATGCCATGATAGATATTGTTATCAATCCTTGAGCTTTGATACTTTGTACAGCTGCCATATTTGCATAACTTTCACTTTTGTTCTCTGAAGAGCCAGAAGTCCCCGTGGGCTGGGTCACTTCGATGAGTGGAAGAGGGCTGTGGTGGATGGGCTCTCCGGCTTTGCGTGGACCCTGGTGCTGCCCGTGCGTGACGCTGCTCCACGGGAGACCCAGGGCCGCCGTGCAGAGGGAGTTGAAGCTGCGCGTGCTCTGGTTGTTCCAGTACTCTCCTTGGGTTTACTGAAGTAGAACACACCCTGGAAAGGGTAGTGACCAGGGAAAGCCTCTGAATTTCCACTAGAGACAAGTATGGAGAGAAGAGCGCTGCTGGGTTATTCCTACGCAGATCAGCCCTTAGGGGCCTCAGGATAGAAAAAAAGCAGGAATTGTTCTTCCTGTGAAATGGCGTGAATTTTAATAGAACAGGCACAGAACTGGGGGGACACAACACATATAAAGAAAACCTTTAAAAACTGCCATAAAGCATAACAACCATTAAACATGTAACCTTCCTTCCATTGGTAACTTTGTTGAAGGATACACACATCCCCAAAAACACTTTTACTGAAAGGGCAGAAAAAGCACACAGAGGTGCTTTCTGAATAAATTAGTATCCATTTGTTCCTGTCTTTTCACAGCATTACTATTTATTTGGACAAATCCTGTGAAGTGGACAGCTTTTCACTCCAGAATGAGTTTTATTTTATTTTCTTGAAATATTAATGATACACTTTATTAGCCATATGTGAGCATCACAGACACCTTTGGCACAGAAGGGAGAGAGGCTTTCATAGGAAAGAGAAGGTGGCTAAGGTCTTTCTGTAGCAGCTCCATTCTTCTCTCTCGCCCCGGGAAGGTCCTCCATTTTCCTGCCATGATGTCTCACAAAGGAGACTGAATTTCCCCCAGTTCCTTTTCCACGGAACTTGAGAAAACTCTCGCACTCCCCGAGTTGGGGCTGCGCATCTGGGGGTTTGAAATACTGGTTTTATAGCTGGTCCTCCTTCACCAGCCCGTGCTGCGCCTTGGCCTCAGGGCTGGCGCCTTCCTGCTTTCGTATTCATGGCATTGCTGTTAGCACCTCCAGGGAAAGTCTCTGGTCTAAAAATACCTTTTTTGTATAACATGGAAGATTTCCAGAAAGGCAGGATGTGTAAAGTTTTGCTGTTTTATTCCCTCAAAAATGTTTGGCTTGCCCCATGTTTTCTATCTTTCTCTTAATGGCTCCATTTGTTCCTCTGTAATGGAAGGGCGTTGCCATCGCCGTGGTTGAGAGTTTGATTTTGCATCATCCTGAGGGATGTGCTCTTCCAAATCATCTTCATGTCAGTGCAGTCCTCGGAGTTCTGTCGGCATTTGTGAATTAGAGTGTTTGGCAAATGTCCCTTTAGGGTTGCAGTTGTTTCAAAAAAGCAAGGGGAAAATACTGAAAACCGCTATCAGAATACTATGTTCAACACTCCAGAAAAGGTCTTTTACAATATTACTAAATTCTTAAGACTAAAGTATGAAGAAATAGAATACCTGGAACCTTCTCTTCTAAAGACCAAGTAAATCTGGACCTTTTTGGGGTCAAAGATGGCAAGGTTGTCTGTGTTCTGAATGTGAAGTGGTCCCCTCCGGACCCTTTTTGTCTCAGGAGTGCTCGTTACATGTCATCCTTGGACTGTTGTGAAATCAAACATGGCATTTCATATTCATTGCCAAGACAGTCACTGTAGTCTGGGGTCCAAATCGATCCACCCAAGGCCTCATAGAGCTGTCTGGGTGCACGTGAACTTGGTTACCAGTGATTGTTGGTGAGATGGTGAGATTTTGGATTGTTTTTCCTTGCCCTTTTCTTTCTTTCCTAAATTGATCACAATGAAAAGTATTGTTTTCATAATTCTCTTAACCTCAGTTTCTCCCAGATTTCAGAGACACAGACAAGGACTCACAAGAAGTGTTGCTTTAGGAAGTGGTCTCTGAGAATGACTAGGAGGCTGGGAAGAGTGCATAGGGATGGAGTTACCACTGTGGGCAACAGAGACTCAGGACCGTGGGCCTTCTGAAGAGCACTGTAGCAGGTGCTACAGTTATCTTCTGGAAGCATGAATGAAGGGAAGACTCTTGAGGGGGAAGGAAGAGTAGAGAGCTTCCGCAGAGGGACAACTCCAGACTTGAAGTAGTAGGTATCAAGATGAGGTGTGGATGCAGGGAGGTAGTGTCAGTAACATGGGCTCCCTCAGGAACAACTGACCCCGGCTCTTGTCATGTATGTGTCTGTCTATACGTCAGGCTGGCACGAGAGGTTTTTCCCCCATAAATAGTATCAATACTATTGCCTAGCAGTTATCATACTTGGGGAAAACAAGGAAAGTTTTGGTTTTACCTTGCACCACATTAAAAAAAAATACAGTTGTATTGAGGACCCAAACATTTAAAAAGTCTAAAATGTTAGAGAAGACTCCATAACGCACCACCCTTATAAAAGTTGAGGTTAGTAAGATCTTCCTAAGAAATAACTGAAACCTAGAAGTAAATAAGGAGGGGGGAGATGGAGAAAATCAAGGAAAGAAGGGACAGAGGGAGGGAAGGAAGAAAAGTTATTGGACATACTTGTTTACATCAAAAATAAAAACTTCTGTCTGGCAAATTTATCATTATCATAAGCAAAGTTAAAAAACAACTGACAGCTGGGGGGGATGGGGCAGGCGCAAAAAAAAAATAAAATAAACCACTGACAGAGTTGGAGAAAACACGAGATACAACGTTAGTATTACTAATCTGCACATTGCCCAATAAATTAGTAAGGAAATGACAATACAACAACAAAGGTGAAGGATACTGGAGTAGATCGTTCACATTTACCTATTTCCTTCTCTCTTGGAAAGTTCCACTTCACTGGACTGGTGAACTTGGTCAAAGGATTTCCCTGGGTCTGTGAAATGTGTCCCATACAGGCAGAAAATATAAGACTGTGTTTAGTTTGCTGTGTTCTGTTTTTCTTCTGCCTCAGCCATCAGTGATGTTCCTCATTCTGTCTACTACCAACCAGCCCAAGATTGAAAAACAGTGTGAGAAATAAACCTTTGTTTTAAACTACTGAGATTTGGGGGGGGTTGTCTGACACTATGGCCTAGTGTTGCCTGTCCTGGTCCAGAGGAATGTCATATCAGAATAGAGGTGGCGTAGCAACAAATGTTGCTGTGTCATGTGCCAAAGGGGGTGCTCTGGGTGATGAGGAAGCTGTCAGAAGCTGGAAGGTTGGTGAGACATTGTTATCCTTGTTAATTTTCTGTCCATTAATGTAAATGGAGTGTTAAATTCCCCTACTATTATCACGTTGCTGTCACCTAGGTCTTTTAAGATTTGCTTTACCTATTTTGATAGTCTTATGTTGGGAGTGTGTGTGTGCATGTGTGTTATCTCTTATTGATGGATTGAGGCCCTTATTATGTAATGTCCATCTTAGCCTCTTGTTATCTTTTTTGATTGGAAATCAATACTATTTTATATCAATACAGCTGTACTTGCTTTATGTGTTAACATTTGCTTGGAGTATTTTTTCCCACCACTTCCCTTTGATCCCGTTTGTTAAAAGCTGTGAAGGATCCCTTATAGGTAACAAATAGTAGGGTTTTCTTATCCATCCAGCCACTATGTGCCTTTTGATTGGTGAGTTCACTCCATTTACATTTTGAGTAATTACTGATATGTAAGTATTTAATGTCTTTTTATTTGTTTTCTGGGTGTTTTTGTAGTTTCTTTTTGTTCTTTTGTTCTCTTATTTTGTATTTTGATACCTTCCTTTTAGTGTAATGTTTGGATTCCATTTACACTTTGTTTTTTGTTTCTTCTGTGAATTTTTGTCTTGTTATTAAATAATTTTCATGCCCAAGATTCTATGTATATGGCATTTCAAATTGAAAGAAAATTAATCTTGGATTCATTTTAACATTCCACACTTCTTTCTCCCTATATTTTATGTTTCTGATATCTTTTCCCAAACCCTCTTGCTAATTTATCTATTCCATAACTGATTATTGTGGGGGTTCTTTTGTTTGTTTATAGTGCTTCTTTGGTGTCTTAATCTTCATGCTAGCTTTTATGTGATTGATTCCCCACCTTTATGTGTTTATTTTCGTCAGTGATCTTTTTTTGGTGTATGTCTCCTTGTAACGTCTCAGTGGGATTATTTTTCATTATACTTGCCTGGCAGGGCCAGTTTAAGTGGTGACGAATTCCTTTAAACCTTGCTGATATGAAAAAGCTCTTTATACTCTTGCAATTCTGAGTGATAACCTTGCTAGATAAAGTAATATTCATTGAAAGTCTTTTCCTTTTAGCACTTTGGGTATAATCCGGCCATTTCTTTATGACCTGTAAGGTTTCTGTTGAGAAATGTGCAGATAGTCTTATGGGGGTTTCCTTGTATTTGACTTGTTTTTCTCTTCCTGCTTTGAAGATTTTATCTTTAATTTTTCCACTCCAACTATAATATTTTGTGATGTGATCTCTTCGACTTCATCTTATTTGCAACTCTTTGAAGCTGGATCTAGATGTGTCAGCCATTATTTCTTCAAATAAGATTTATTCCCTTCCACACGCTCTTCTCCTTAAGGAATCCTTATAGTGCAAGTATTATTCCTCTTGGTGTTATCCTACAAGTCACCATGAGTGAGAAATGAATACTTGTTGTTATAAGCTCCTAATATATGAAAGTTTTTTAAAACCAAATCAAAAGTTAACGCTGTTCTCATACAGAAAGGGGATTAATGGGAGACACACAATAGTCACTAGAGTGTGATCATACTGAAATCTGCTTTGAGGGTGCTGTGACAGTGCCCTACACTTGTGGTAGTCAAGTTCCTCATTCATTATTGTCCTTGGACACATCTGAAATGCCTTGTGGGAGGAAAGTTCTCTCTAGGAACTGCAGAACCTTTGAAGTGAGTGTCCTAGTCAGGGAAGACATAAAACATAGACCTAATAAAAATACTTAGAACATTATATGTAAAGGCTACCTCCTTAATTTGATTTATCTGGTGTCACTTTGAGAAGTTTTACTGGGCATTTGAGTCTTCGAGATTGTTTTATATTGTTTCTTTATCAAACCTACATGCAAATGGCTTTTCCTACTTTGTAAGACCACAATTTTCTGGATTCTCTTTTATTTTTTCATTTCTTCTCAGAAAACAACCACTTCTCTCTTAAATCATCTCTCTTATATATCTTCCCAAATAGCCAGTAATACATACTACTAACATTTTGTTTTTCATCCTCTTCCATTATAACACTAACCATATAACTTTACCATCTGCAGTTAAGTTAATGTACCATAGTGCCACATGTTATGCCATTGAATTAAATAGACCTGTAGTCATCCAGCGTGTTTATGTCTCCTTGCCATCAAGCTGCCTGGCATCCAAAGTGATACTACATATTTTTGTTAAGATTTTATCCCCCTTCTGGTCTCAGTTTCTGTATTTGGTAAAGTTAAGTTTTAAAAAGAACATGGCAGCTGTGACTATCAGTGTCTAAAGAGAACAAAGTGAGAAGAATCACTTAAAAGGACAGTGATCTCATCTAGGTGGATGTTGTCTAGGTCTTATCTATGCAGATTGTGGTGGGAAAAAATCATAAATTTTCCAATCAATTGTTTATTCTTTTTGCTACCCCTAAAATAGAGAGGTCTTCATCTCATCAGATAACTAATATGTGCAAGAAACTGGACAAATGAATCACACTGTTTGGACAGCCTCTTATTTCAGTCATCATAACAAACCAAATAGATTATTTATGATTGACCAGAATAACAACTGAAAATTTAATGAATCTACTGCAATTTTGTCACTTCAATCAAACAGTGTAAAGGCAGTTTATGGAAATGCCATTCTTGCTTTGTTCTAGTGTCAGGAACTCAGCAGTCAGTGTGAGCTCCTTGGTAGAAACGCAGACACAAGACCCTTGGGGTAAAGGCTTGCTGACTTGCTGTCGCAGTCTCCTCAGAACCAATTTCAAGCCCAGTGAAGTATATGATTTTGAAATTAATAGAAAATATACTAACAAGCACTCAGGTCAAGGAGACGTGTGAAATGTTACTTAATTTTGATAACAAATTTACAGAACAAAAAAGCATTATGAAAAATGAATGTTTTCAATGACGAACTTCTTCCCAGTATATCTTTAAAGAGCCCAATAGGGGACAATTCTTCCAAGTAGTAGAATACAGCCTCTAGGGACTAGGACTTCAGTTTGAGGCATTCATTTGCAAATGAGGAATTCATCATGTACCCAAAGAGAAAAATCACTTCACATTTGTGTCACTGTGGCTTTGATTTCAGGCACCACTGTTAGGAGCAACTTAATCTGACTAAAGTAATTTAGGAAACATCATTATTCCTTTAGCACAAAGAAATGTGTTTACTATGTGCTATTTTACTTAAAGGTGGTAATTTGTATAAGTTCATGTGACTAACAAAAAAAAAAAAGAAAGAAAGAAATATCCCCAGGTTCCAAAAAGAGGCCTGTAGTTCCTGTCACAGTTTGGATTCCCTGGAAAGCAAAGCTCTGAGAATTGTATGTAGAAAATTTATTGATGAGTGTTCTCAGGATCAACACTGTAAGAACATGAAGGAAGGAGGATTGAGTCAAAGGAGAAATTACAGTTGGTGCAGTCAAAACAAATGCCTCAAGCCAATACCCCCAGAGAGTTCTGGAGCTGAAATTTTCCTGCATCATTGTCCCAAATTGGGGTAAGGACCCAAGCCATTATTATCCCTCCTGTTAATGCTCTCACCACCACCCTTATTCCTCCTCCTCCTCCCTAGCCCCCCAACCAGTCGTTAGTTACAGGCTCCCCAAGAGAAGCAGATGATATTTTGGGGACATGTGTCTCTCTGCAGCTGTTGAAAGTCCAGGAAATGGACTCTACTGTGACAAATCAGTCACCAACACTCCCAGCAGCTGAGGAAATGAGTCCTGGAAGTGGGTAGAGTGGGAGGGTCATCATGGCGGCCACTGTAGTTCTCCCTATGACAGATACACCAGCAAATACATCATTTATTGTGAATGCGTGGGCGATGGTGAGGGGCAGGGGAGTGAGAGAGGTGGTTATGGAGAGGGAGACTGATGGGTAAAGATTAGCGCCAGATAGGATTTTCTCCTGTGAAATCAAAGAATGTCAGTCTCCTTACTGTTTAATTTCTTTAGCAGCAGATGAAGTCATAAATGTTATTGGATTTCTACTTATTTAACAAATTCCCCAGACTTCAGCACTCGGAGGAATCTTGAAGATCTCCCAGTAAAAAGACCCAGAAATGTTAAATGCCCAGTGTTAGAAGTTAAACTAGGGCTTCATTCGCGTGGTTGATGACTAAGGCACACAAGTAAAATGAGGTTGATACGGAAATATTGTCATCTCCACAGCCATCTTCCTTTTCTTTAATTCTGAAAGAACTTCCTACTGTGTTCAAGTATTTGGGGGACGCATTGTGCTGAGCAGCGCTTGGGACTAGGCTGGGACTAAGTGATTGAAGCACTTAAAGCACAAAACTGAAGGTGACCCTCATTCTCAAGATCATATGAAAGAAGCACTCAAAGCATTATTTCAAGTGCGTGATCCTGAGAGCGAGTACCTCCTTAGATATCGTACCCCTCTTCCCTCACCCTCTGCCCGACCCTGGGCAGAGTGACTGGGCCTTTTTCTTCTGATGTGAGGGATCCCAATCTTCTTCAGCAGAGGTTGGTTTAGGATGAGGCGTGTAGTCCAATACTAGGCAGTGAGAAATAACAGGAGGTTCAACAAGGAACTTGCAGGAAAGGTTTTCCTTCATGATAAAAAGGACACACTGCAGCAGAAATTTCACTTTCTGTCTGGACAGTCATGATGTACTGCCTGGAGCTGTTGCAGTCATCTTGTGCTGTGAGGGGACAAACCAACCGGTAAATACCAGCTGGTGGAGAGGAAAGCCTGGTTCTCCACTGCAGTGCTGCTGCTGAATGAACCAACCTCAGCTGCCTGTCTGAGAACTTCTGGACAGGTGACATAGTACATTTCTACTGTTTCAGTCATTTTAAAATCAGATGTTCTGTTACTTATTGTCCAAATTCACCCAAATCTCATGGAGCTTTTTGTAAAAGATTTATTTATTTTATGCATATAAGATCTGGGGTGCAGGCCAGAGGTGTGGGGCGGTGAAAGGATTCAACAGTGACAGAGTGGGGAGCTGAACAGGTAGATCAAGTGAAATACACTGCTGAAGGGAGCAGCAGGCAAGGCAGGAGAGGTCTGCTGTGCCATGTGGGAATCTCCCCGGCCGGGGAGTGAACTCGTGCTGCAGCGGCTCTGGATAGCTTCATAGTGCTGTGCTTAATCCGTTGCGCTACCTGGGAGGCCCTCATGGATCTTTTTCTAGCTCTTAGACATGAAACTCTGTCCAACTTCTTTATAAGGTCTTACAACCCCAGGGATGTGACTGTCTCTCCATTAGAACTTTCCCTTATACTAACACGTGACTCTGGGAAGTGAGAGTCTAGCAGTATCCTGCGTTACATCATCCCTGTCCCTCTGGTTACTAGCTGTGAGACCTTGGGGTTGTGGCTTCCTTGCTCGGTAGCCCACTGCGCCAATTTTTTAGATTCAGATAATACTTGTAGTTTACCTTAGAAGGTGATTGTGTGGCACACTGAGCTATTACCTCTAAGTGTTTAATAAAGTGCTTTGTAAATAATAAGGATTCAAATAAATGTTATGAGCTATTAGGTTGTAATAGCTATTTGTATTCTCTCTGGGATATTTATTAGAAATAGAGAACCTTTTTTTTTTATCTTCTGGCTTTCAAGTACCCACTTACCTTACCAGGGAATGGACATTTGAGACTCTGACTTTCCCCGTTTTTGCTCCATTTGACTCGGGAGGCAACCCCAGGACTAGACTGTCAGCCACACCTCATCTGACCCATGTGACTGGCCAGTCCCTGTTCACATTTAGGCACACAGTGAAATAAAAGCCAGTGAGATAGAATGTCTGGAACATCTTGGGAAAATAATCGCTTTCCAAATGATTTTGAACCTCAGAAGATGAAGAATCTGGAGCTGTTGCCAACATGTTGCTAGCTTGTTGCTCCAGAAACTGAAACTAAAAAGCAAAAAGCAGAACCAAGACAGTGGGTCCTGATAATCTCATCTGGAGCCTGCATCCAGCATGCTCTCAGCCTCTTTGATCCCCGGGCTCTGCAGGTCCATGACAAGTTCTGTTATTCTTAACCCAGTTTGGGTTTTCTTTCATTGAAAACCAAAAGAATCCAAACTCTCCTACGACAAAACTTTATTTTAACCCTGAAATATCCTAGTTGTCATTTTTGAGTGGGTGGTGGTGGAAGTCTGTGAGAGGGCACCCTTTCTGCGCCCTGCTCGCCCTCCCACAGTGGCCAGTGCACACTCGTCCTGTGACGTGCTGGAGACGCTGGGGGACCGCGCTCTCCCTCGAGGAACCTTACCACTTTTTCTTAGCCTGTGATTGCCTTGACCTCAAGCCTTGGCGACGTCCGCACAATCTGCCGCATGGGCTGTCGTCAGACTTGGCGCCATCATCCACGTAAGTACCGCTGCTCCCCTTGTCCACTCTCCTCCTGTACCTCGAGGAGCTCAGAGGCACCCGGGCCCGGCAGCCCAGCTTGTCTCCCTTGGAGCAGCGCCCTCTCGGGCTGGGTTCTCATTCACTGGGCTCTGCTGCTGAGCATGCCTGACGGGAGGGGTGGGGGCCCAGCGCCTCCTCAGGCAGCTCTTCCAGAGCAATTCCAGGGACAGGGGTGGGGGGGGAGAAAAAGGAGCCTGTTCTGGGCCGGGGGAGTAGGGGAAGGTCTGCTGGGGACACGGAGAGAGGAGGCCGTGAACTGGCTGGGGAAACCGAGAGCACGTGGAATGGCGGGGAGAAGGAAGGAAGCGGGGGGTCCGGCCTGGGAGGCTGAAAGGGTGGGAATGAGAAAGGGTGGGGTCAAGAGGCTAGAAGAGTACCTGGGGGGGAGGGCCTGGAGCGCGGTGTGCCCAGGTCCTCGGCTCGTTAGGAAGTGGCATGTACCTGCAGCGGCCAGGGACTTGCTCCGAGGTAGAGGGAAGGACCCGCCAGAGGGTACAGAACTGGGCCTGACTGTTAATTGACAGTAACCCTTGTAGTGGCGCCATCAGTCATCATCTTTTCCACACCTTTTTTCTGTTGATTTCAGTTTCCCATAGATTGTATGCTGCGAGGGAAGTGTCCCAGCGGTTAGCCCTCCATTTTGCAAGTGAGGGGATCAAGGTTAACCTTTTCCAAGAGGGCCACCTGCCTAATATGTGGCTGTTTGGAATCATAGTTCATGTTTTTTCAGGTTTACAGAACACGCCTTCATTCAGAGTTGCCTTAGTGTCGCTTCTTCCCTCAGTGGCGTGCCTGTCATCCTGTCTCATCCTCTTTCCTGTGACCCAAACGATCTTTCTAATCATGCCATTCCTCTGTTCAGAAATATCGCTGCTCGAACTGCAGCTCAGTACTGCCTTCAAGGCGTCACCATCTGCAGTCTTTCCACCTTCCCAAGTTTCCCTCACAGACCTTCAGTGCTATGTTGCTCTGCTACCCTCCCCCATGTTCCGGCCATGAAGGAGTGTTAGCTGATTCTAGAACCACACCGTGCCATTGGGAGCTGCCATGCCTTCGGTATGCTCACTCTCTTTGTCTGGCAAAATTCCCACTCACCCAGGAATATTTTAAAAGTTTCCTGAGATGGAAACTTAGACGTGTCACAGGCCAGTCATACAGGGTTGTCACGGAGAACTGGCTTCAGCCCTTACTGGGACTATGCTAGCAACGCTGGTACCTGAGGTGTATAAAACCAAGCAGCTTCCCCACTGAAAAGGATAAGGAACTGTGACCCCCCAACACAGCACCACAGTAATATCTGAGGGAAAATCTGAGGAAGCAGAGTGTCTGGAGAGAGAACATGAATTGGGAGCAGTTCACCAGTACTCCTTAGGGCCCTTTTCTCAGGAATGACCGGAGGAGAAAACGCAGCAGAGCAGAGTTGGGTGCTTCCCTCCAGGCTGTGAGGAGAAAGACGATACGGCCTCAGAGACTAAAAGAAAAGTCTAGGGAAATCGGAGTGATGTGAGTGGAATGGCCACTGGTAGTAGCCACGCAGGATTTTATCCAGTAGCTGCCAGCAGGAATCCTGGCATAGTAGAAGCGTTAAAATGGAGCCTGGCGTGCCAGGCAGAAAGCCAGCTCCTCCCTTCCGCCCTTCCCTGGCCACAAATTGGTCAAAAGCATTCTAAGGGCCAGAAACAACCCTGGTGCAGTGCGGCCCCTGTCAGAGTTGACTGTGGCTTTTCTGTCAGAAACGACCCTTCAGCCCCAGATGAAGAGGTGGCGATCTTCCTGACTTTGCCCAGCTTTTCAGTTTAAAATGCCAGGCTCAGAATGCTTTTGACCAATTTGTGGTTTTATTTAGAAATCTCTGGGGGTTGTTGCGAACTCAGAAGATCCTGCCTGCTGGGCCACACTAATCTGTGGGCTGCCAGTCATGA
Source organism: Scalopus aquaticus (assembly GCA_004024925.1). NCBI lineage: Eukaryota > Metazoa > Chordata > Mammalia > Eulipotyphla > Talpidae > Scalopus > Scalopus aquaticus. The sequence continues at coordinate 50,472 of PVIJ01006201.1, forward strand.
GGCAGAAGCCCCCAGAGTGTCAGGTCACAGAGTACGTTCACTGTCCTGTCATGGACAGGATGGATAAGGAGAAATTAGAGGTTTGTTAGCATAACTGACAGCCCGCAGGAGCCCTCGCGCTTGCTCTCTGCCCTGCCTTCTGCACCGCTAGTCTTCCTCAGAAACTGCAGTTTCACACAAGTGCATGACTTTCTAACACTTTCCTCTCTGCTGGGAGTGATCAGAGTTCATTTTCGCCTGGCCGCACCTGACCCATGCTGGCACCATGGTTTTTGATCAGAAAACACACACACACACACACACACACACACACACACACACACACACACTTACTTTGCGCTCAGCTCATAGGAAATTGGAGGTTACGTGCATTTTATTTTGTCGTCTTAAGTTCTCTTTCTCTGCTTTTATTTACCAGTGTTCCCACTGCTTTGTTTGGGGCTCAGAAAATCACAGTGTAGCCAGTGAACGAATAAAGGAAGCATTCAAATACATCATAAAGTACAGGGCTCCAGTACAGTCGAGATGATATTACCACATTCAGAATGACTTGTTTATCTCTGCTTTTACACCAAGGACTACATCAGCTGCATTTAAACGTTTTTTATTTTCTTTTCTGTGCTATTTTTAAATGTGTATTCTTATCCACTTAGATAAATTCAAAGAGTTGAAGCATCAGTTTGTTTTCACCACTTTCATGTCTTCAAGAGCCTGCTTCCTCTGCAGCCTGATGGTCTGAGGGGCTTGCTCCAGGAAGCTTTGCATTGGGGCATTTTTAATTTCAGGGTTCAGCTGTGATCTTGACAGCGGCAGCTCTCCCTCTTCCTGTGACTCACAGATTTCTGCCATTTTGAACAGGCCTTTAAAGGGGGCAGTGGCCTAATTGGACCTCGCGGAATCTTAGTTTGCATATCTGAAAAGAAGAGGGTTAAGGGCTAACCTCCAGGCCCCTGGCTCATGACACGAGCTCTGGGCATGCTCGGCCAGGTGGCAGCGCTTTGCACCCTTCATACCTTGCTGCTGCGTCCTTGCAGAAGTCGTTGCGGCTCTGCATTACTTAACGGCTGTGTGTGCGAGTATTATGGTGGGTGGCTTCACCCGGACCCGATGAGAAGCTCTGGCATCTAAACTTGGAGGTGTGGGCCAGCCTGCTCGGCTGCTCTCTGCCACCGCTCCAGGGAAACACATTTTCTTCTCAGGGATTGTCTGTTCCCATCCCTTTGTGTCTCTACAAGCTGCCTTTCACTTCTCACTGTGACTTTTTCTGATCCAAGTTCTTGAATCTTTGGCTCTTTTTGTTTCCATTCACATTTTCTTCCCATTTTGAAGCAGGTTAAGAGCTTCTCATAGAGACCTGGATTTGAAACCTGGCTTCTTTCCCTCTTCACATTAGGCGAGTCACTGCCTTGGGGGCCTGTTCTGCGTGCCAGATGTAGTGACACCACGTGTCTCTGTTGCTGACGTGAGGCCCGCCTGAGAAGATGCCTGGGACATGCCTGGCATGGGGTGGGGGCCTCAGGGCCGTGCATTCTTTCTGGCACCTGCTCACCTCCTCACCTTCGTTTTGCACCCCATGAAGAAGTGAGCTTATTGTCACAATTCCACTAAACATGCCCCTCCACTGGCCCAGGAGCTGCGCTGCGGCAGGTTTTGCTGGCATACTTGGAGCGGCACCTAAACCTCCCAAGAACGGCAAGATTCCACTTCCACAGTTCAGTTTGTGTTGCTGGTTGCCATGGATACCCACGAGTTGGAGCATATTACCTTGGTTCTCAACAGCTTCTCTAAATATGATAAACTTCCATGAAATAATTATTTATCTCCAGTTCTTCTCAGAGTCTTGAATTCCTTTTCTCCAGTCCTTGTACACTGAAGGAAACAGTCATTGTTTCTCCTTCCTCTCCTGCTTTCTCAAGCAAACACCATCTGCCACAGCACTCGCCCTGCCAGCAAGCCACTCCAGATCTGGGCTTGAGCACCTGGACTGTTCATCAACTCACTGTGTGTCAGAGACGTTGCAAAGTCTCGTTTATTCACGTCTTTCCTTCCTTTTCTTCTAGTCAGCTTCAGCTTCTGAGGAATCCTCTCTGTCTTCGTGCTAGCCTTCTGAACTCTTGGCCCAGTCCTCACTCGCATCCATAACCACTTCTGCCAGGCATGTGGCGTTGTCTACATTTCTCATGATCTCTGCATTCAGGGGCCTGCTTTGCTACGTAGCAAAAATCAAACCTAATGCACTGCTCTGTGCTCTGTAATAAGCAAATACAATTTCTTAAAAATTCTTCCACTCTCTTACCCATCCCAAGTTCAAGAGGCAACACGCCTCTAAAGACACAATTACTGAAGTGATTCCAGCCCTATGTTTATGCCGCCTGCTCCTTTTTACTGGTTTGTTTTCCATGCAGTTATGCAAATTCTACCTTATGAGAGAGAGTCCTCATACATCATAGGAGACAGTGTTCAGGCCCCTACTGGGCAGGGCTGACAGGAAGACAGATTCAGTGCCACAAGTGCCCTTTGAAATTTCCCAGGCCTGACCCCCTCTGTAAAGTAACAAACTCGCTTTTGCTAAGTGGCCTTCTGGCCTCTAGAGATCCAGAAGTCATTGTTCCATGGGGATACTCTCGTCTCTTCTAATGGGTGTAGTTTATTTGATTATCAGGCACAGTTTTGCTTCCTTACAATTTTCACCAAGGAAGCGAGGATCCTAGCCCATTCGTGAATCCCACAGCGCTTCTCTGCGTGATAGTCGTTCAGATCATTGAAAGCATTCCTGTCACCCCTGCTACGTCATTCCTTTTCCAAACAGCCTCAGCTCTTCCATTGTCAAAGCTTCCAGATGCCTTACCTTCCTGGCCACTCACCTCTAGATGGAATCTAGCATGGCAACACTATCTCCAAATATCTCGAATTAATCAGAGCGCTAGTTAAGCCCTGGTTCTCTCAGGATAGGGACTGACATCGCCCTTGGTTCTGTGTAGTTTGCTGCCCGAGCCATCGCGTCAAACTGGAATCGCTACCTAGCAACTTCGTCACACTGTTGACTCACTCTGGGCTTGCAGGAAACGATAAACCCCCCATTTGCAGTTATTGGTTATTCAGAGTGCTTTAATCCTGTATTTAGGCAATGCTTCTGCTCATTTTCATTTTGGTCCAGATACTGAGTTCACATTTAGCTGCATTAACTTTCACCCTGCTAAATTTATTGTTCTTTCGTTTCTGCTCATTGAGATAATTTTGGATCCTGTCTCTGTCTTCGGCTTTTATGTCAATTTTAAAAGTGTAACCTTGAAAACTGATCTTCGTTTTGTGAAACAAATACCATTTTGGGGGTGTTTTTATTTACATCATCATTATATTCTGCTCACAGGATGTTGCCATCTGTCATACTTTATTTAACTTGCAAAAGTCTGTTTAAAGACTGCTTACAGATTATGGGAATTCGACTGTCTTTACAAAGCCCAACGCTGATGTCTGAAATGAAAGCCGGCTCTCTCTTTATAAACAGCCTGCCACTATAGCCAAAACATATGTGAAAAGAGAGGCGGCGGGTGGCATTCATAAGATTGGAATCAATTTCCACCAAGCAGATAAACATCTTAAACAAATAGCTAAGGTACAAAGGGAAGATTTTAGACCCAATTAGTTTGAATCCCAGCTTCCTCACACTGTTGGTAGGCCACATTGGATCACTTGATTTCTCCTCTCTGTGTCCCCTGATATAAAAAGTATGGCTTTACAGGAATGGAGGAGATTTTGTGAGATAATCGCTGTAGAGGAACCTGGACCCTAAGCACCTCATATATAGTTGTTGCTCAGTGTGTGTAGTTGTGAAGTGAACGTGTATGGTCTTTGCAAATTTATAATTTCTTCATGGTTTCTGTCAAGCCTTGAGATTTTCTCTCTGTTATTGTTACTTCACTTCCATTACCACAATGCAATTTTTTCTTAGACACTATGATGAGCACATTTCCTCAAAGTCTCTGGCTTAGTCCGTGTGTCCTAGACTTGGCATACAGTTCTACTTTGAATCAGAACAGCACTCACCAAGAGCAGATGCTGGTGTGGAGTGCATATCCAGCCTGCAGCGGGCTAGCACGTGGAAAGCCAGCGTGAAAGTGAAAGCTGATCTGATCTGAAGGGGAGACTGTTGGTTAGAGGGACTCCTGGTGGGCTTTGGCTTGAGAACCTGCTCACCCAATTCTTATCTCCCCAGTAGACTTCAGAGAGGTGCCCTTGGACTTGGAGAGAGCAGTGTGCTCAGGGTCAATGCCCCTTGAAAGACATTTTGTTTCCAGCCCTTGTGTCTCACTTGTAAGTTCATCTGCTTTGAGCTGATGTTGGCCATTCTATACCTGGACAGTGAAGCATCAATTCATAGCTTCTTGAGCTCCCAGTGGGATATACCAGTGCTTGCGCCGTATGTCCCTGGCCTTCTTACCATGCCTCCGTAGTGGGAAACCAAGCAAGGTGATGCAGATGCAAATGTGGGTTGTCTTACCTCTGAGCTTCTATTTTTATAACCCATAAAGTGGGGATAATCATCATACCCCCTTTGAGGGTTATTGTGATCATTGAAGTGATAATGCAGTGTCTGGTCGATGTTGGCTGCCATCACTGTTGCTATTTGACGTAATCATCTTGTCTCTACACCTTTGAGTTCTCAGATAAAACACGAGCTACACAGGGGAGATTGGTTAGTATATTCTTCTTTTTTTAAGATTATTTATGCATACAAGCTGGGATACAGGACAGAGGTGTGGGGCGGTGAGAGGGTTCACCAGAGACAGAGTGGGAAGCAGAACAGCAGAGCCACGGAGTCACACTGCTGAGGGGAGCAGCGGGCGAGGCAGGAGAGGTTGGTCACGCCATGCGGGAACCCCCCTGGCCAGGCGTCGAACTTGCGTCGCCGTTACCGACAGCGCCACAGTGCAGCGCTTAACCGCTGCACCACCAGGGAGTTAGTATATTCTTCAGTCACCTTGTGAAAAATTACTCATTCTTCTTCCCCCGTGAGTAAGTATCTAAAATTAGAGTAATCAATGTATTAAGAAAGACTAAATTGGCAGAGGTGTAGGAGGTGGGCAGGACTGGAGAGAGGCTGAAGTTTGGGAGAAGTATTAGGAGTCTCGTTTCTGCTTGTAACAGAAGAAGCAGTGGATGGAAAACGAGGTGATGTATATGAGGTATCGGGTAAGCAGGACTGGGGTGCTGATTGAATTGGGGGCATCCAAAATGCAAGTTGGAGGTCTGCTGATGTGGAAGGTGGGCATGCCAATGAGAAACATGGTAATTTCCAGAAAAGGAGCAGATGTAGAGTTGATGCATTCTGTGTGTTGGATTTGACAGCTGGTGAACACACACCACCCAAAGCCTGGGCCGAGCGGAGACTGAGTGCAGCGGGGTCCCGAGGACAAGAGTGGAGAAGGGAGCTCAGGGGCCGTGGGCCAAACCCTAGATGGGCTGAGGATGCAAATCTCGCTTGAGAAGTAAATTTGCCAATAAGTGAGAGGGCCCGAGTCCCTGCCACGGTATCTAGAGGCAGTGGAGGCCCAAACCAGAAGGTCAGATACTGCAGAGATAGACAGGGGGTCCTGGACCAGGAAAGGAAAAGATGATTCGATTCAGTGCCTGTGACACTGTTGGGGATGGGCAGGGAGGACAGGGTGAACTCGGCGTTGTGGTCAGGGCACTGGCTGAAACGGTTTGTGTGTCAGGGAGAACTGGGCGCAGGCTGTCACTTGCGTCACACGAGAGCCACTTACGTCCCTTTTGATTGTCTCATGTAACAGTAGGTCGTGGAAAGTGGTCTGGGCCGGTGGGTGATTGTGGTCGCGTCTTAGGTGTCATCCTATAATTGATTCTGATCCTCTGAGTCTTGTGAAGAGGCGCAACCGTGCTCTTGTTCCCCGAGTACCCAAGTCACTCACCTTGATTACTCCTGCTTCACTCATTGCCTGGTAAATTCCAGCCTAAACCACCCTGGAATAAATGACCCCTGCTCATGGTTTCATTTGGAAGAGGCACGCCTTAATTAGCCATCTTTTCTTCCACAGCTCCTTGTTCTGCAGAGACAACATCTCTGTCAAGTTCCTCAGAAAGGGTTTCATCGTGCTTTCCAAGCACATTACTTCAAAACTAATTAATTTTAGAAAAATTGCCATCCTTCCCATTTTAGATTTCCTTTCAAATCCTCTCACATTGTATCATAAAATTTATTTTTGTTTTTAAAGCATTCTTCAACAAATATCACTGGACAGTTTATTCTAGGCATATATTTTTGAAGATTTATTTATTAATACATACAAGCTGGGGTACAAGCCAGAGGTGTGGGGTGGCGAGAGCGTTCACCAGAGACAGAGTGGGGAGCAGAACAGGCAGATCAGAAACACACTGCTAGGGGAGCAGCGGGCGAGGCAGGAGAGGTCTGCTGAACCACATGGGATTCTCCCTGGCTGGGCGTCGAACTCGCATCGCGTGCTGCTGACAGCTCCACAGTGCAGCGCTCAACCGCTGCGCCACCAGCGCAGCCCCTATTCTAGGCATATTTTTAATTGACATCCTTGCTAGCGTTTTAACGGTAAAGAGTTTCGTCCCCTCAGGTGTAGTTACCTTAGTAGTCCCATCGCTGAAGCACCCGTAGTCCTTCACCAAAGTCCATCGCGCACGTCTCCCCCTTCCTCATGCTTCCCCTCCCTCTCTGATAGCTGAAGATCTGTGGTCAGCTTTCTGTGGTCTTAAAGTTTATCTTTGTCTGGTTTCTTTATATTCCACATAGAAGTGAAACCATCCACTATTTATCGTTCTCCTGACTTACTCACTTAGCATAATCCCTTCCGACTCCATCCATGTTGTGGCAAATGGCCTGAGCTTATCTTTTTTGACCTCTGAGTAATAGTCCACATCTTGATCCATTCATCTGTACGGGGGCCCGTAAGTTATTTCGATATCTTGCTAGTGTACGTACTGCTGCAGTAAACATAGGAGTGCAGGTTTCCTTTCGAATTAGTGCTTTTGTATTTTGGTGGGTAGATACCTAGGAAGAGGATATGGAGTATGGAATTGCTGGGTCATATGGCAGGTCCATTTTTTTTGTCTTTCGAGAAACTGCCTCACTTTCCAAAGGCCTGGAGTAGTCTACGTTCCCACCAATAGAGTAAGAAAGCATGTTTTTCTGCACCCCTCACACCTGCACCCGCACTTCTTGCTTCTGGCCATTTTGATAGGCGTCGTTGGCAGTGGTGTGAGGTGGTATCTCACTGTGATTTTTATTTTTATTGCCCGTTATTTTAATATTTAAAGTTTCAATCCATTGATGTGCTTTTCTGAGTTTTCTTGCTATCCTTGATGTGTTTTTCTGTTTTTGCTGTATTGTTACATTTCTTTTGAGTTTCTGTATCATGGCAATTTTGAATTCTGTATCTGATAGGAAGAAAAACTCTTCCATGTTTTCGTGGTCGAATTCTGAAGATTTGTTCTCTCTCTGGGGTGTAGTATTCACCTGAAGAACTTGTAGCCATTTGCATCTTTCTTTCTCCCCATTATTTACTTTGGGAACTGCTGCAGTTGGGTCCTCCCCCACACTGCTCTGGGTGTTCACTGGGTGGTAAGTGCGGTGTCTGGCGCCTTCTGGAGTCTGGGGCGGTGCAGGGTTTACCCCAGTTTTACCAGGAGGGTCTACACGTTTAGATTGTACCATTGTCACAGAGAGTTTCTTTCTCACCGAATCTTCTGAAGGCTTTTTCCTGATTGTAAATAAAACACTGGTTTTCTATATAGCTTATACACACACACACCCAGAAATATGACATTTATTCTATGCCAGAATGTTGGATGTTTTTGTAAATATCACAGCTTTCTCTGTTTGCTCACCACCTTATCTTGCGGTCTAAAGCATAATGCCATGTGCACGTGGAGCCAGCCCATTGGCAGTGATGCGTGAGTGCCAGGCACTACGGGAGAGAACAGCGGCTCCTTGCCCCAGGCCCTTCTCCTGGACACTGGCGTGGGTGGTTCAGTTTGGCATCTGGACCTGCAGGTGGCTGATTTGGTAGAACTGCACAACCAGCTGGCCCCAGCTAGCCCTGCCTGCCACCGGTCGCCGTGCTTCGGGAATGTGGTAGTAGGCTGGGTGGCGCTGTCAGCACAGACTAAGGCCCGGCTAGTTAGCAGGTTTCCTCGTGCTGTCATCGTGAGTTCTGGGGGTTCCAAATAGGGAGTGTGTCAGTGTGTTTTTGTGGGGCACGAGTGAAAGAGGTAACCTGGCTGAACTATTCTAGCTTCCAGTTGCCCCTTTGACTCTTGCTGTCATTCTCTGAACTAGAGTCCTCTTCACGGCTACTTGGAGGGCGCCTCCTGGAGGACTCACTGAGGAAGTGCATGTGTGATCAGTCACCTGCTCCTGAGCATCATGCAGGAAACAAAGCTCACTCTGCCCGCACCTCATCTCATGCGCGATGGTTGCAGCTGTTGCTTAAAACATAGTCACAACTTGCAAGCTGAAGAGGAACTTTCTTTCCTCACTTAAAACGAGTTTGTGTTCATGTCCGTCTAAGTTTTAATGGTTTTATAGTTCTGGAATAACTTTTTTATCCATCAGACTGCATCATTTGGTGGCAGCGCAAGTCATTGTGACACTTTGCATACTGTCACTGTGTCCTGCCATTTTCCCAGCATTTCTCTCGTGAATGTGCTTCTGTTGATCTATCAGTGTCAGCCCAGGCCAGATTGGGCCAATTATTCCAACTTTAAAATGCCAGTGAGTGCCTGGTGTGGGCAAGCGCCTTCATTCCTCATTTGAAACTTCGCTAGGTGGGTGCATGCTCCTGTTTACTTCCGGATGAATATAACATGGCTTTTTCAAATTGGGGGAAATTTGTGAGACCTTTTAGTGCAGTCTCTGTAAGTGTGCAGTGTAGATTAAATATACACTGAATTCAGGAAAGAAATGCAGTACAGATGCTAGATGCTGTGTCAGCCATTCGCGTATGTAACTGTTCATTCCAGGCGCCTCATACAGCTTGGGGAATGCTTGTGCTTTCTCGTAGGCTTAGGACAATTCTTCTGTGTTGTTTATTGTGCATTTGCTTTCTTTTCCTTTCATGTCTGAGTTTACCTATTGAAATATATTAGGTATGTCATTTACATGCGCATGCAATTTAGACACATTTTTTACGTGTGTGTAAATTATATATTAACATACAGATGACTTGTTTTTAACTACCTGAATGGACTCTATTAGTAGTTTTCATAGTTTGTAATTGACTCTCTTGGGATATCTGAGTTGATGCTCTCCTCTGTGACTGCATTGCATCTTCAAATTAAGTTGCCACTGTACATACAATGCTAAAGCAGATGTTCGCAGAATGCCGACTGCCTCCTGTGGCACTGCAGTGTGAAGCAGGCAGCAGCCCTGTCTCGGGCGCTCCCTCCCAGTTGAAACTCCAGATGCCCTGGTGGACAACTTTGGGTCCTAGTGAAAGCCAGTGTTGCCCACCTCAAAGCCCAGCTGGTAGAGACAGGTGGGCCCTGCGCTACCTGCCACAGGGTGAGCGGACTCGGGGTGGCGGAGCAGCGCAAATGCAGGCTGTAAACTGGAATCGTGTCCCGTTGAATGTAGCCCCTTGGGGGTGGCTTGCTTCGCTGTTCCGTGAAGTATTGTCAAGGAGTTTCCTGCTCGCCCTGTGTCTGGCCCACTCTGCCGTGAGGGCGCCTGGTGAGGAGTCCGGGCTAGACGCCTGGGAGGGCGAGGCCGCTGCCTGAGCTGGGGGCAGCGCTCACTAGAGCTTGCCGCTGCAGCCCTTCTCTGCCGCACGCGTCTCGGAGCTGAAGATGCTCGGCCGGGGGTACCTAGATGGCACGCGCTCCGTCTTGCTGCAGGCCTGGGGCTTGGGGTTCTGCCTGGAGCAGGTGCGCGCGCCCGTGTGGTGCAGACGCCTGCAGCCGTGTGCCCCTGCGCACCTCGAGCACAGAACCACATGCAGGCAGCCAGCCAGCAGTACTGCAGTTAAAATAAAAGGGGTTGAGAGAGGGGGAGGATTGGGGCCCAGAACGGGGAGAGGGGAGCACAGGGGACTGTGGTGATGGTTCACGGGTGAATTGGTGGTGGGCAACCTACGGGGAATATACAGTAATGTAAAAGACAAATAAAAATAACCAAAAAAACCCCCAAAAAACAAAATAAAATAAAAGGGGTTGAAGATCTCTGGCCAGGAGCCAGGGGGTGCCCTCAGCTCAGCTCCCCAGGTACTCCCCCTCAAGGCCTCCACTGTTAGCGGCAGGGTTCCAGGCTGGATCGGAGAAGTGAGAGCACGTGTGTGCACATGCACCCCATTCCCCAAGCCCCCGCCCCGCCCAGTGCTGTTCCTGTCTGCGCGTCACCGCAGTCCGTGCTGGGCCCGCTGGGCCAGGGCTCGAGTCCCCTTTAGCAGTGGTTTCACTTTAAAAACAAGGTCAGGCTCTATAATTGACATTTTCTATTTTTTTTTCACTTAAAATATGCCTGGAAAGCGCTTCCAGATCAATGGCTGTATCTTGTATTACATTTTAAAATCCAGTGTTCTAACCCATGTAAAATGTATTGAGTGTAGATTGGGAAGTGCTGATTTAACAGTTTAATTTTTCCACGAACATCTAATTTTTTCAGCAGCATTTGATCTTGGTGCTTTTTTCAACTCTGTCAATTCTTGAGCCAAAACCATACAATTTTAATTCAGTAGTTTTATAATTCCATTTTCATATCCAGTATGAGAAATATCTCTCATTATTCTTTAATTTCATTTCATGAATGAATTCCCTGACGCCGAGCTGACCACAGGCGACTATTGAAATTTGAATTTATTTTAAACTAAATAAAACCTAGTTCCATCTCAAGTGCCGTAAGGCCACATGTGGCAAGTGGCTGTCTCATCAGGCGGCACAGATGTGGAACATTTTTGTCAGCATTTAGGATTTCTAATGCAGTTATCCTCAACGACAAATGAGATTTTAAAAAAAACTTTATTTTTTTAATTTTTATTTATTTTTGTGTAGAAGAACTTGGGTGTAGGCCAGAGGTACAGGGGTGAGAGGATCCACCAGAGACAGAGTGGGGAGCAGAACAGGCGGATCCTACCAAAACACACTGCCAAGGGGAGCAGTGGGCGAGATAGGAGAGGTCTGCTGCGCCGTGTATGTCCGAGGAGCAAACTCAGGCCATGGTGGTGATAGCGCTGAGACTTAATCTCTGGGCCACCAGGAGGCCCTCCCCCCAAAAAATCTCTAAATACACAATCTGGTCATACAGAAAAGTGGAGGTGGCCATCGTGGAAGGCTTTGTTAAATATCTCTAGCTTACGAAGTTTCTTGGTACTTTCTTATTGTTACTCAAAGAACGGTGGATATTGGATTTTTAGAGATGGGAGAATTTTAGAGACACAAATTGAAGGGCGTGGGGCAGAGTGCTCTTTCCTTAGGCATTTGTGGCCACTTATTTTACTGTGAGGTCAGAGTCTGCACGTCCTGCCACCACCTGCTGTCATCACTGAGGACACCCGTGGCCAGCTTTCAAGGGGGGCAGACTCTGCCTCATGCTTTTTAAGTTCCCACTCCCGATTCTCTGCAGAATTCTCTTAGAGGATTATCAGAAATATTTTTGGATTTTGTTTTGAGAATTTTGATGAGATGTGAGGATTAACTTGTTGGCCCCTTGAGACACACTCACAAACATCCAGTTTGCCCTGGTTTCAGATAAGATCTGGCTTCTGATTCCATGATCTGTGTCATTACCCAGGTCTCCCTGGTGGCACTGGAAACATTGTCATTTTCAAACTTCGTTCGTTGTGACAAGAGTCCCTCACGGTTCTCCTTTTGTGGGTGATTCTTTGAATTCTCTTGCCCATTTATTTGACAGGCAAGCTTCAGAACTGTGTGGCACAGCCTTGTGTGGTCTATTAAGGTCCTGCCCGTGGGATTTCCATGGCACAGGTGGGTACAGGCTTGTGGTCCCTGCTTTCAACCGTTGTATGAGGGTTCTTGCTTTCTCCCCTCTGTCCTGCACAAATCTTAATGGTTTTTTTTTTTTTTTTACTAGAAGTTGGTGTTCTTTTTCTGGACATCACACAGTGTTCAAACCGTTCAGCACCAAACACAGGCAAAATGCCAATGCAGTTCACCCCACTGTTAGGATAGGGTTCTAAAAAAGATCTTACCCTTACCCTAGTATAGTAGGGATAGGCTCTGCAGTTCAGCTTCTGTGTTCTTCAAGAAAACTGAGCCGCCTTCCTCATAGAAGACTGGAAGACTAGCACACAAGGAGTTCACCTTTTGCTATTTTACATTCTTTTACTATTTGACCTTGTATTTATCTCACTTGTGGGCAAGATCCATGCAGATTTAGGCATACTTACTCTTGCCATACCGCCTTAGCGCTCAACCCATCTCAGGTTTAGGATCATTCAGAATGTATTTTACTGGTAGGTTCCCGAGGCAGTTTGAATGGGTCAGCATACTGTGTTATCCCCAATACAACAATCACTTTTTGCCCTGGACCTCATGCCATCCTTAACTTTTTCCAGTAGTCTATTTTAATCAGAGGATGGAGCTCTAAAGTCTTAAGTTTGTAGAGATTTTTTAGCCTTTCTTCCATGTATTCTTCCTGAAACACTAACATCTAGAAGAGCTTGCTTTATGATTAAAGTGACATTTGTAGGTCCTATCAGCATTTCCTAGGAGAGCTTACTTGTGGCAGTTAGGTAAATAGACTATAAATGGGAATTATACCTGTCATTCTTAAATGATCTGGAATTAGGGTGTTTCGGTGACTGCTTTTCCATTTCTGTTGCTTTTCAGTTTCAAAAAGTGTTTTCTACATTTTCCTTCAGTAAATCTCCTGAAAATTCTGAGCTTAGAATTTTGGAGAATTTGTTGGGTATATGTTTGTTGTGCCAAATGAAAATCCACAAGAATGTCAGAACTATATTGCCAGTCAGGCCAGTGATTATTCAGTACGTTTTTCCTATTGACTTTTACCACTTCTGCTTAGAATGACTGCTGTCAGTCCTAATGACGTGAGAGCTGCTTTTGCCGTAAGAGAACTGTGTTTACTCTCCACTCAGGGTGTGGTGAGTACTTCACTTTTTATATATAGATTGAAATACATTCTGCTTGTCGTTAATCACTTTGCTTATTTTCTGAAATGCCCTGTGGACTGGCAGACCCGCAAAGCTGTGTTTTTACAGTGTAAGCACTGAAGCTACTCCAGATGGGGGTGTGTGCATAGGGGATGGGGGAGCTAATGGTTGCAAATATCAAACTTCCCTGATTTTGTTTGCCCAAATCTTAACATTACAAAGAAGGATTGTATCAACTTACTACTTTGAACTGAGCTTTCGTGTGGCTTGAAAATGGTACATCTTTGCCTGGTTCCCGACCTAATCGTTGACTCTTTCACAATTAAGTACGTTAACTGTAGGTTTCTTGCACTCGCCCTTCAACAGATTGGGAACCTAAGTTTGCTCTGTGGTTAGCTGATGTTATTTTTGAGATAATGGATGTCAGATTTTATCAAATACCTCTCTAAATCTGTTGAGATGATCATAAATTTTCCATGTCAGGGCGTCCCTGGTGGCACAGCGGGCTAAGCGCAGCACTGTGAAACTGTCCAGAGCCGCTGCAGTACGAGTTCGATACCCGGCCAGGGAGCTTCCCACATGGCGCAGCAGACCTCTCCTGCTTCGCCCGCTGCTCCCCTCAGCAGTGTACTTCGGTCGATCTGCCTGTTCTGCTTCCCGCTCTGTCTCTGGTGAATCCTCTCGCCACCCCACACCTCTGGCCTGTACCCCAGCTTGTATGCATCAATAAATAAATCTTTAAAAAAAAGTCTAATTTCCCATTAGTGACCATGGAAAATCACCAGGCTTTGCCTGAATCTTCCATTTCCACTAGAGCCTATATTCTCTCTTCGGGCTGTTGACCTGGACATTGCACTTGCTGACCCTTTCTCACGGATTGCTGCCATGCATTGCCCAAAGTACAGCATCTGACAGTTTAGCTTCCCATATATTTCATTCAGTTTTTAAGTTGTTTTAAGCAGGGTGTAAATTTTCTTCTTCAATCTAATCTGGAAGCAGAATCCCCAGTTATCTCAAATGTTAGGAGCCTGGAAATCCTGGCACTTGTAGAAGTTAAAAAAGTCTTCAGAGTCGCACAGCAAGTGATTTTTAAAAATAGAATTTGTTGCTGTATGTTAATAAAATTATTAGAAATTTGTATAACTTGTGAAATAGGGCAATGATTTGTAATACGGTATTATATAATCTCTCACTTAGCAGTGAGTATCTTCCTGGGTTTATTCAAATGATCCCTACCTTTGGTGTATTATGCGTTGTGCCTAGAAATATGTGAAGGCCTTTTTCCTGATTGTAGTGATTGTAGTTTTTTGCTTCCCCCCCGCATGAATATTATAACCTACTCTCTCTGCGATGATACTAGTAGTTTACTCCTCAAATAGAGTTTACTCCTCAAATACTCTCCATTGAAGCAGAAGTAGTAGTAGTAGAAAGGTGGATAGAACATGTGCACATTTGGAGGAGTAAAAATGTAACTCCTAAATGAAAATAATAAAATAAATGAATTTTTAAAAAGTACTCCACACATATCCATACTGATGCATCACATTAATTATATATGCCTATGGTATGTGATGATCACGATCTATGATCAAAACATGTATCCACATCGTTCCAGGCAATGGGTTAGTCTGTGAGTTAGACTTAATTCACAATTGTCCATGTAGAAAGTAGACCACTGCAGTAACCAGCCAGAAACCCCCAGAACATAAACACAGGCAGTGGAAAAGTGGAAGGTTTTATCTTGACAGTAATACCAACATTTTTGTTTGTCTGTGAGTAGTCTCTGCATTGGGAATTACGATGGCCTTAAATTAGTCTTGATAGCTGCAGGAAGGAACATTGTGATAAACAACTCGGTGATTTGCTTCTGTTGTGTCTCAGACTACTCAAGTAGCCCCATTCAAACCTCATAGCAAACCTGTGATGTAAAATTTATAATGATCTTAATATGATATGAGTGTTATTTGGAGTTAACAAAATGATCTCCAAATGTGTATTAAAAACTGCCTGAATGGTGAGTAAACATTGAGCAAATGTTAACACTATTGTTACTATATTTGTTTATAAAACCGAGCAATTGTCATAATTCATTTACAGAAGGAGATCATTGGTGACTATAAAAAGATTGTGTAAGGTCTGACAGAAAAGGAATGGTATACGTTGTTTAATTTTTTATGAAATGAATTTCTTAATTTTTCTTAATGTATGCTGTTTCACTATAACTAGCAAACCTGGAAAAATGTGTTCAATATGGATATATATTAATCCTCTATTTCTTTTTTAACTACTGTCAAATTCATGGTCCCTTAAAATTAAGAAAAATGCCTTTCCTAGTCAATCAAGCCTATGCTTTGTCTAACGCAAGAAACAAAATTTTATATGTCTGCATGTATGAAGAGTTTGTTCTGCCTAACAATTTGTGATTTATTATTTTTAATACATTCTCGTTTATTTTTGTTGGATGCTTACTGTTGGGGAAAAAAAGGGACAGTAATTGACTTTTTTTTTTAAAGATTTATTTATTTATACATACAGTTGGGGTACAGGCCAGAGGTGTGGAGTGGTGAGAGGCTTCACCAGAGACAGAGTTGGGAGCAGAACAGGCAGATCAGAAATACACTGCTGAGGGGAGCAGCGGGCAAGGCAGGAGAGGTCTGCCGCACCATGTGGGATTCTCCCCGGCCGGGCGTCGAACTCGCATCGCTGCTGCCGACAGCTCCACAGCGCAGTGCTTAACCGCTGCGCCACCAGGGAGGCCCCCAGTAATTGACTTTTATATCTTTCTCCCTGCCTTATTTCTTTAGCTGTGAACCTGTTCTTATTTTTAAGACAATTCTAGAAAGGTGATGATCTCCATTTGTGTAATGAATGCAGTATTTCGTAAATCTGTATCACATCCTGAGAGTTAAGTCAGCAAGGGCATGTCTGTTCTTAAAGCCGACCCTTTCCGTTATGAGGTGAGATGAGTTATCAGCTCCACCTGGGTTGTCCAGTCATGCACTTCATTTACCAGCTCACGCCAGCTTTCAGTTTTTTTCTGGTAATCTCTTCAGAGGCCACTGTTAGTTTGTGTTGGTTATTCTAGCCATAAAATCATTTAGGATTGCATGTAGATGATTCCTCCCATTTCTCTTCTCTATTGGACTCAGTAATGTCTTCCATTTACATGAGAATGTAGACACTAGAAGAACTTTATCTAAAATTCTTTTAAAAATGTGAAGAGTGCAAATTATAAACAGGCAGGGAATGACCTTAAGAGAAATGAGTAACACTGGACTTGTCATAAACCAATGTGGTTAAATCCTAGTTACACAATCCCTTCAGTTTTGTATATTTGTGCTTTTTAGGAGCAGTATCTTACTAGCTACATAGATGTCTGCAAGTATTTGTGTATTGTTAGGGGAATTTCATCTTGTCTTTCCTTTTGTTCAAGTAGTTTTTTAGTTGCTCCTCAATGATTAATGTTGGTTGCTTGGGGAAAGTTCTTATTTTTTAAACTTGCCCTTTCTTTGCTTTGGCTACCTACTGTATATCATAATGTACCTAGCTTTGGGTGATACAGCCTTTATTTTTAGAATTGATTTTAGTAAATACAGCCCCATTCTACATCATAATGAATGATTTTTAGAGTGCTTTTCTATTCCGAGTGGTCTGTATCCCCATAATGGATTGGTAGAGCTCTACTCCCAGCCCCTTAGTTTCTTTAGTCCTCCAAATGAAGGGACAATGGCCAGAGAACTTTTACTTTAAAGAATAACAATTTCATAGTGATAGTGAATTATTACTAATAGAACTGGAAAAAGAAAATACACGTTCTGATAAGTAGCTGGTGAATAGGAAATGAGCTTGTCAGAGTTTATTTTAGGTATGGAATATTGCACAGTTATAATTACTTTGTTTCTCTCTTGCTATGCACATTCCAGCAATACCTGTGTTATGGCAACAATACACACAGCTCACCCATATCAACGAGTTAGTAAAAGATCCAGTGACATAAGTTTGGTGGTGAGGATCAAATGAGATAATCTACCTGAAAGCTTCCTGGACGTTGCATGTCAGGTAAGTCATCAGTTCTGAAATAGATCTTTTCCTTCTTTGTGTAATAGAAGTAATAGCAGTTGTACAAGCAATAGTAGTAGTAGTAGTAGTAGCAGCAGTAACAGGAAATGAATTAGTTCTACTTTGGTGAAAATAAAAACATGTTTAATAATCAATGTTTATTGGGTCACTTATCCAGGAACACACCAAGGTAAAATGATTTGCTCCTCTTTTTTCTCATTTTCTGGATCAATCTGGTTGGGGTCCATGAGGTGTTACGACTGCGTATGGGGTTTACCTGACTATTGTCCAGGCCGCGGACCTTAAGCTGTCAGCAACCTAACAACTTTGCTTCTTGTTAATGGTTGCAAATGATACATTTTCTTGATTTTTGACCATCTGAAATTTCAAATTATAAAGTGATTTAATAACTACCTCCTTACCTTGAATTCAGCATCGTTGTTGCATAAAAATGGGGAGTGCAGCCATCTTTGTTTGGTTCCTGATTTCTCTTCTGCTAATCACCATTTTGTTATAGTCTAATAGTTTGTTTTTGTTTTATTTAGTTAACCCATTTGTTTTGTTTCCTTATCACATGAGTGGTTATATGGTGTTTATCTTCATTCATCTGACTGATTTCATTGCGCATAATACCCTCTAATTCCATTCATGTTGTTGCAATGGCAGGATTTCCTCCTCTCCCACAGAAGAATATCATTCTGTTGTGTACTGACACCACCTCATCTTACTCCACTTACCTGTCAGCGGACACTTAGGTTGTTTCCGATTCTTGGCTGTTGTGACTAATGTGGTGAATATGGGGGTACAGATACCTCTTCGAATTAGTGTTTTCATTTATTTTCTGGGTAAAAGGCCAGAAGTGGTAATGGCTGGATCATAGGAGAGCTGCATCTAGTTTTACATTTTTTGAAGAATCTTCATACTGTTTTCCTTTATGCCTGTATCAATTTATATTCCCACCAATAGTATATGAGGGTTCCCTTTTCACCATATCTTCTCCCGCACTTGTTGTTTCTTGTATTTTGGATGTCATTTTCATGGATGTGAGGTGTGATACCTTATTGTGGTTTTGATTTGTATTTCCCTAATAATAAGAGATTATGAACATTTTTTTCATGTGCCTGCTAGCCATCTCTATACCTTCTTTGGTGAACTGTCTTTCAGATCCTCTACCCACTTTCTTATAGGATTGTTTTGAGTTTTTGTTGTTGTTGTTATTTATAGATTTGAGATACTAATCCTTTGTCTAGTACATGGTTTTCAAATATCTTCCATTCAATAGGTTACCTTTTCATTTTTTTATGTTGGCTTCTTTTGTTGTATAAAAGCTTTTTAATTTGATGTGGTTTCATTGATTTACTTTTGCTTTTCTTACTGTTGAAGAAGTATGCACAAAGATATTAATAAGGCTGATGTCAAGTACTTATCACCTGTGTTTTCCTCTATGTATTTTGTGCTTTCAGTTCTTACCAAATTTTCAGTTAATTTTTGTGTATTGTGTTAAGTAGTGTTCTAGTTTCATTCTTATGCATGTGACTGTTCAGTTTTCCTAGCACCATTTATTGAAAAGATTTTTCCTCAGGAGATTTTCATTGCTCCATTGTATGCTTTTAGCTCATTTGTCATAAATTAGTTGTCCATATTTCTGGTCTCTTGCTTTTTTTTTTTTTAAATCTGCCTGCCTGTTTATTCCAATGCCATGCTGTTTTGTTATTGTAGCTTTGTAGTACAGTTTGAAGTCAGGAAGAGTGATGCTTCCATTTTTCTTCTTTTTTCTCAGGCTATTCAGGACATTTTGTATTTTCAAATAAACTTTACAATTTTTTTGTTCTAATTCTCTGAAGAATGCCTTTGGATTTTGATAGGGGTTGTGTTGAAACTACACATTGTTTTATGTGGTATGATCATTTTAACTATGTTCATTCTTCCAGTCTGTGAACACAAAATATCTTTCCATTTTTCTTTAAAATTTTTCAGTAATGTTTTATAGTTTTCAGTGTATAGGTCATTTACTTCTTTTTTAAAATTTATTCCTAGGTATTTTCTTGTTTTCGATGTTGTTGTAAATGGGAGTTTTCTTAACTTCTCTTTTTAATGATTCATATTTTGTGTGTATAAGAAATACAACTGATAGCTATTTTGAATTCTCTGTTTGAATTCTGTTAGTTCCCATTCTTCTATATCTTTAAATTTGATTTCTGGAGAATTATGCTGTCTTTTTTTTTTTTTTTTGATGTGATATCTTAGTTTTGTGCTGCTTGGAAATATATTCCTCTGTCTTGGCATTTGGAGCGTCTGTCTTTTTTTGTCTTCAGTTTTGTCAGGCTCACCTGCCTTAATTTTAATTCAGCAGTTTTGTAATAACTTACCTTTCTCCCACCTCCCAGTAGGTGGTGTTGTGGCTTTAGTTTTGGTTTCTGCTT
Organism: Scalopus aquaticus; assembly: GCA_004024925.1. Classification (NCBI taxonomy): domain Eukaryota; kingdom Metazoa; phylum Chordata; class Mammalia; order Eulipotyphla; family Talpidae; genus Scalopus; species Scalopus aquaticus. The sequence continues at coordinate 70,063 of PVIJ01006201.1, forward strand.
ACGATGCTGCTAAGTTTCCTAATAGCTATCACTGAGTCTTCACCATTTCCAGCCTGTAGGTGGTGAGCCTAAACATGAGCTCTGGTTCTGCCACTTAATATTGGTGGGGTTGGATGACTATGGGAAGATCTAGTGGCAGCCTTGTGTGGACAGACCTGACTTGTCTGTGTTGCCTTTGCTACTTCTTCCTGGGAAACCAGATCAAGACATGACTTGGGACACTGACTAATACTTCCAGATAGGAGGAAAGGAAAACTGCTCTTCCACACTTTCAGAATTCTCCTCATTGGACTTTGTTCCTCTTCTTTGCTGCTCTGGGATTCGCTTGGCCTGAGGGCATGGCCTCTATGATGTCTTTGCCCTCCCTTCTGTGGGACCTTGGATCAGGCTGACTGCTTCAGTATCTGTTTACTCCCTGGTTCATTGTCTCTATGAGTCCCAATGTACTCACCTTTAGATACATTGATGTGTGGATCTCTACACTGTGATGATCAGAGGGCTCCCTTATTCCCCCATAGTTGATCAATTAGTTGGATTTTAAAGGGAAGGTGTAAGGGAATAATCTTACACCATTGTGTTGCTGATGTCACTCTCTCTGGAGCCACTGTTCTTTCTTTGCTCCGTTGGCTTGATCAGGAGATGAACTGGTATTAGTTTTCCTTCTATAGAACACTGCATTGAGATGACCAATGTACAGTATTTCAATAACTAGTCCTCCTTCTAAATATGTATTAACAGTTTTATACAGAGTATTAAATTTAGTCCCTGTTCTTCCATCTCATATGGAAGCAGTAAACTCCGGTTATTAAATAGTAAGAACCTGGAAGTCCTGACACATGTAGAGGTGAAAATATTCTCTAATGTACAGGAAAGTGAATTTTCAAAATGAAATATTTGCTGTATTGACTAGTAATAAAATTAGTATTAACTTGGGGAGCTATAAAAGTGATTTATAATAAGACCTGTAATAATCTCTCACTTCATGTGAACTGGTTATCTTCCTGGTTTCACTTTAAATATATACACATTCAAGATATTATTTGATGTGCCTAGGAAGATACGTAGATCTTTGTTCAGGTTTTAGTGATTATAGTTTAGTATTTTTTTTTTCATGAATATTAGAACTCAGAATTTTCTCCAGAATCTTTTTTGTGGATGTGTCTCTGGTGTGCAAGTGACTAAGAGTTTTTCATGAGAATCAAAGAATCTACATAGAATGCCCAAGTCCATTATTTTCTGTGTAAGTTTACATTTTGGAAACATACATTGTTCTCTTACTATTTTTTCTGCCGTAATTTTCTTTTTTTTTTTTTTTAAAGATTTTATTTTATTTATACATACAAGCTGGGGTACAGGCCAGAGGCGTGGGGCGGCGAGAGGGTTCACCAGAGACAGAGTGGGGAGCAGAACAGGCAGATCAGAAGTACACTGCTGAGGGGAGCAGCGGGTGAGGCAGGAGAGGTCTGCCGCACCATGTGGGATTCTCCCTGGCCCGGGCGTCGAACTCGCGTCGCTGCTGCCGACAGCTCCACAGCTTAGCGCTTAACCGCTGCGCCACCAGGGAGGCCCTGTAATTTTCTTTTTCATATAACATAAAGCAATGAAGCATACTAGATACTAGGTACTAGATCACTATGTATCAGCTGGTATCTTCTGTACTTGTTTCTTGCATAGTAAACAGCCTATCCGCCTGTGTGAGCTAAATAAGCAACCTAAGGACCATTGGCAGATTGAAATTCTGGGAAAACAAAAAAAGAGGGATCGTTTCTCCAAATGTTTGCCCTCATGCCTTAAGAACAGTTTTTATATTGCAATAACAGTGGCATACACAGGATATAAGTTTCAGATCTACAACACTGTAATTGTACAGCCATACAAACTACATACTTCATGGTCACCACCAAAAATCTAACTTCCATCTGTCATCATGCACTTGACCGCTTTTACCCAATTCCTCTCAGGCTTCCTATATGGTAATCACTAATCTGTTTCCTGCATCTAAGACTTAGTTTCTCTTGCTTTTTTTTTTCCAATTTGTTCATTTACTTTGTTTGTTATTGCTGCATATGAGTGAAATCATACAGTATTTGTCTTTCTCTGTCTGACTTATTTCACTTAGCATACTACCCTCAAGGTCCTTCCATGCTATCAGTTATGTAAATCTTCAGAGTTCCGTAGATGAGACATATTTCTTCTGTACAATGAATCAAGCGTAATTTTTATTTTCGTGAAGATGAGTATTTTTCTGTATTTGTGCCAGAATTTGTAGAGTGAAGCATTACACAAGTATTGATTATTTCACATGAATTATGGGAAAGAAGATTTAGGTTGCAGCCATGACAAGACCTGGTTCAGCGTCAGCTGACTCCTCACATATCTCTTCCAACTTCTCTAAGGCTCAGGTGAGTTCAGGAAAAGTCGGATCACTGGACGCTTGTCTCAGAATGTATAGTCCAATAATGCAGTTTAATCAGACCTATGGTGAAGGGTAGAGGGAATCGAGAGTACAGAGAAGTAAAAGGACAGTCCTCAGACCTAACTTAATTGTTCCCCTGGAATTTGAGACATGTTAAAAGTTTAGTTTCATCTCAAGGCAGTGAGGAGGAAATCAGATTTCTGTCCTTTGTCACTGATGGCTGTATCATTCTCATTACGAAATTTTGGTTGTTTTCTGAATACTGTGCTATTGTTCCCTAAAGGGATTTACAGAGAAAAGATACACATGGTAAACGTGCTAGAGGACTTTATTTAATGTCCACAGAGGCAGCCATTTTGAAAGTTCCATACATAACAATGTGACAACCTGCAAGCTGTAGAAAAGGAACATCCCAATGGAAAAAGAAAAACAGGAACAAGCTTTGTCTTTCTGAATTGTCACAATCCTACAGGAAATCCTAGGCCAGGTGAGGGAAAGCTCAAATGGAAAGGGATTCAGGTGGAGTGCTAGAGATCAGCGTTGTCTAGGAGTCTGGAAAAATACTGGGTGCAGACATCATGGTATGTTGAGGAGAGGGAGGGATCCAGGTCCACTTGAGACTGTGAGGGTGACAGGGCAGGTATTCTGCATGAGCAAAGCTGTGTGCAGTGCCCAGAGGGGATGTGTTGATTAGTACGGAGTGAAATTTCCCGTTTCTAGGAAGAGTGATTGTCCCCTAGATCAACGAGGGTGGTGGACTTCAGAGCAGTGATCAGGACTGAATTGAAGATATTCTTGAGCTGTCTGCCTTCAAGCCAGGAGGGCCCAGGCAACCAGCTGGCATTTAGGCAACCTCAAGATGATTCTGTTAATTCATTGCTAACTGCGAGAACATACAGCTAAGAGAAGGTGAGGACACTTGCCAGAAGATGAGAAATCAGAAAAACTGTGTTTGGAGGTTCCTCATGATCACGGGAAACATGGCAGCCGGGCAAATTGGAGGGCAGTCGAGCAGCATTAGACACCAAAATGGAAAAATGAGAACAGTCATCAGGGCACACTGAGGAGACAGAAAATGAGGTGCTCCATCGTGAGCCAGACTTTGTGCAGCACCCAACTTGGGGTGTGCTGATTCCTTAAAATAGTGTATCATTTTGGACTTGTATGGGTAGGAAGTGATGTTCGCTTAGATCAACATGGCTGCTTATGTGGATCAGGATTGAAGTGCAAGTGTCCCGGAGGTGCTAGCCTTAAAGCCAAGAAGGACGTGTGCTAACAAATCTACCTTAGGCACCATTTACGCGAAGTAGAGATTCATTCCTGAGAATGTGAATAGAGTGGAGGCGGTGAAGACACTACTGTGATGACGAGGACCCAGAACGAAGCTTGCTCTGGTTGGGTCTCATGATCGAGAAGGCAGAGTTAGCAGAGAGGAGCTAGTGTTTGAGGGTCCTGGGCCAGCATTATTGAGAAAACAAGAAAGATCTTGAGGAAAGCCATCGGGACATGCTGGGGAGCTAGATGAAGGTCACATTTGAGAGATGAAGTGTCCTGGGCGGGTCCACCACAGGGAGCCATGCTGTGTGCAGCGCCCTCCCTGGCGGGGTTGCTGATTACTTTCTAGAATGTGTAATTGCCAGCTCTCCTGGTAGAGTGTTCTTACCCACATCGACATTGGTGGTGTCATCCAGACCAGTGATGGACACGAGCTATTTTTATTTCTAGGCTGATTAAAAAGAATCAGAGATGGCTCGACCTCAGGCACGTTCAAGATGCCAGCCATCCAGTACTACCACTGTGAAAACTAAGGGTGAAGAAAGAGTAGTTTCCCCAATTGAAAAGGAAAACAGAACCATCGTGGTCTCCCTGGGTTGTCATATCATCATGTAAATATGATGCTTGTGAGGGGACCCTCATTTTGGGAGGGTACCAATGAAGCAGCATGTTCTAGCATTTTCTACTGTTAAGAAAATATCGGGGGCACATAATCATAAATTAGGGGGAAAATGAAAGCTGCAATACATTTAGGAGTGCGAGGTGCCATGTGCAGGTCCCAAACAGGAGCCAGACTCTGCAGTGATCTACTTGGGGATGTTCTGATTACTTAACACAGTGTATAACACTGGTCAACTTTTTTTTTATGAAGTCGTGTTACTGAAATAAAATTAGTCATTTTCGATCAATTTGTATGTGCTCAACAGGAATATGACAGTCAAATTCTAATTTTGGCTCTAGTTTTTTTTTGTGATCTGCAATAAATGGATCTTTACATCGCAAAATGCTGCCGATAGTAGTAGGCCTACGGTTAGTACCTGTAAAAGGTCAAGTCGTAGACGACTTCTTAGATCTCTTCGCTTGTCTCTTGTACAGCTGTTCAGGAGCATCTCTGGGGAGGGTCCAGCAATGGTCAGCCAGCATTGGAGTGGACCATTTTCCCTGATATCTTTGTTGCATTGATGCGATATCTTGATGAAAACATCCGCCATGTTCATCACTAACCATACCACAGTTTTCAGGGAAGAAATCCAGATGGGAATGAAGGAAGTGGATCTTTAGAGACATATAGCAGCCAGGTTTTTGATACTGCATCGGCATGTCTTCTACTAGTTCCTTGTAGTTTTCTGCCCTAACATTCCCAAGAAAGTTTGTAGATACTAGGTGAAAAGCATTCCATGCTTGTTTTGCATCACCCTGAAGCAAGTTGTTGAACCAGTCATCTTTGAAGAGCTCTCAAATCTGAGGACCCACAAAAACTCCCTCTTTAATCTTTGCTTCGCTGAGTCGAGGAAATTTTTCATGCAGGTATCGGAAAGCTGGCGAGGTCCGGTCCGTGGCTTTCACCAAATTCTTCATCAAACCTAGTTTGATGTGAAGGGGTGGTAGCAGGATTTTGTGAGCCTCGACCAGAGCTGGGTGCTGGGTATTCTCTCCAACTGCTACATTTTGTCTGCAGTCCATTCCTTCTGCAAGTAGTGCAATTCACTTGCTCGGCTACCCCACTCACATAAGAGACACATGTATTTTGTATATCCCTGCTGCAGTCCCATTAAAAGGACAACTAGCTTCAGATCACCACAGACGTGCCAGCTGTACTTGTTATACTCAATGGAATTCAGTTGCTTCTTTAAGTTATCGTATGTTTCTTTCGTGTGGACAGCATGTGCTACTGGAATAGCTGAAAGACGGTTTCCACTGTGCAAAAGCATAGCCTTAAGACTCAGTTTCGAAGAGTCTAGAAACAGTCTCCATTCTTGTGGGTCATGAGTGATTTCTAAGGCATTCATGAGGCCCTCAGTATCAGAACAGAATACCAGAGGACTTTTCTTTCTGAAGAAAGGCTCCAACTGCTGGTGGCGCTTTTGATATAAAGTAACTGTGACATCTTCTTCTAAAAGGTTCCAGTGTTGGAGTCTTGATCCTAGCAATTCTGCCTTGTTCTTGGATAAGTCCAAATCACGCACCAGGTCATTGAGTTCTTCCCGTGTTAGTCTGTGTGGCGTTGATGATGCACCACAGTGAAAATCTGGATCACTGCATGCTGATGGAACCGGAGAAGAACAGGTCGACTCACCCTTGTCCTCATCACGTGAATCAAGAGAATATTCTGCTGGAGGTTCTGGAATAGGAAGTCCCTCACCATGTGGAACTGGTCTCGATACAGACGGAATGTTTGGGTAAACTATTCTCGACTTCTTTTGCTCCGTTATTCTGCCAGAAAGAGGAGAAACCAAGCAGAAGGAACAGTCTTTTCTGTGGTGGCTTGGCTCTCTCCACACCACGGGGATTGCAAATGTCACTGATGGTCTTTTGCCATTTCACCACTGTGAAAGCTGTGTTGTCCATGTAGCACAGCATAGATGCGGGGCCCAAGGCTTGCCTTGGTCAACAACCTTGCATCCGAAGTCAAGATGATAAGCCTTCTTCACTTGAGAAGTGATCCTTTTCTTCTGGTTGGCAAATGTCACTTCCCCACAAATAAGCAGAAATTGTCCACGCTGTGAACATACTTTCTAGGCATGACTGTTTTGTATTGTGCCTAAATGGATAAAATATTAACAGTTCTATGGAACAGTAGCTTCAACTGTCTCACACAAAGTCTGAAACATTTTCACTGCTCAACCTTTCCGACAGGGCTTTCTAGAGTGCACTGCTGACGTCAGCTTACTTCAGCAGCCGCCTGGCAGTAGCATTGCATTGCATCAGAAAATGATGCCGTCAACTCTGGATGATGTGTGCAGGATGGTATTATGCAATGCGATGCAATATGACATCATTCTAGGCTGATTTAGGATGTTGCAATCCTACTGGATCAATTTACACGGTGAAACAAAATGAATTATATGAAATATCTTCAAAACGAGAGCTAATAAAAATTTTCAGGCTTGCATTCATGTTCAGCACCCCAAGTACTACAGATCAGGGCCTTGTTAAGTCAGTGACGACCTCACTGGTGACCAATGTCCTTTGTGCATCTCTCGGTGGAGTGAGATCGTGCTAGGTCAACATGGCCGCTTATCTCATTAGGGCTGCAATGCAGATGCTGCGTAGCCTGCCTGGGGGGCAAGAGGCCCCTTGTGTTCAGCTGCAGTGCAGGCAGTGCCACGTGCTGCTAGTCATTCATTCCCAAGAATGTGAACCGAGGTAGAAGAGGCGATCCAGCTGATTCTCGAAGAGGAGGAAGCAGAGAGAAGCGCGCTTGCGCTGAGGCTTCATGAGCGTGTTGTCAGAGGTAGGACGGAGTCGCTGATCCACAGTGAAGGGCGGGAAGGTCGGACAGAAATGAGGGGCAGCATTATGGAGAAAACAAGAATGATCCTGAGGAAAACCATCAGGACATGTCCTGTTGGGCAGCTGGATGAAGGTTACATAGGAAACAGGAGGTGCCCTGGGCGGGTCCAACGCAGGGAGCCATGCTGTGTGCCGCGCCCTGCCAGGGGTGCTGCCAGTTCTTTACAAGAATGTGTTATTGGCAGCTCTCTTGGCAGAGTGATGCTCGTCCACGTCGTCTTCGGTGGTGTCCTCCAAACCAGCGGTGGCCTTGAGCTGTTTTCGTTCATGAGCCGATTGACAGGAAGTCAGTGTCCCTAGGCCTCAGGCGTGTTGCAGATGATTCCAGCCACCCAGTCCGACCGCTGTGAGCTCTCAGGGGTAGGGCGGGTACAGTTTCCACAATAGGAAATGGAAGAAGGACCAGCTCGGTCCCCTTGGGTTGTCATATTATGTAATCGCAGAGCTCGTGAGGGGTCCTCACTGGGAGCAGGAGCTGTCAAGCTCCGCATCTCTGTTTTCTCACATTTGGAAGGTGTCACGGGAACATAATTGTCAGGGGAGAGGGATGAAGCTGCATTTGGGAGTGTGACATGCCTCTTGCAGGTCTTGCGCGAGCCGGGGTGTGTGCAGTGACTCCTGGAGGATGTGCTGAATACTCAGTGTGGTGTGTCACTTGGGCGGCTCTCAGGTGATGCTCACCGAGATCAGCATGGCTGATCGCAATGATCAAGGTTCAATGATCAAGCAGACCCGGGCTGACACCTCTACTTCAGGCCCCCTCTAACTGGTTTTAGGGATCCACTCCTCCAAGTGTGATAAAAAAGATAGCTCAAGTGAAGTAATTGCTCTGATGAGGAAGAATCAGAAAGAAGCTGGCTTTGTTTGCATCTTCGTGACCATTTTGGTAAAGATAGGACATGGGCTGATCCACACTGGGGGATGGGAGATGTTTAAGGGTCCTGGGTCAGCATTACTGAGGAGACAAGAAACACCTCGAGGAGATCCATCAGGACGTGTTGGTGAGATGGATGATGGTTACATTTGAGAGATGAGGTGCCCTGGGAGGGCCCACCACAGGGAAACATGGTGTGTGCAGCGCCCTGCTCAGGATGTGTTGATTACTTAATCGAGTGTGTCGTCATTTCCACATGTCTCGGTAGAGCGAGGTCCGCCTAGATCAACACTGCTGCTGCCGCTGATCGGGGTGGAGATGAGGATGCCTCTGATCTGTTGTCTTGAAAGCAAGAGAACCTCTGCCGTCACCTCTGCTCGGGCACCAGCTAACTGCTACACCTGCGATTCATTGCCAAAAACGTCAGCAAAGTGCATGGAGAAGGTCAAGATAATTCTCCGATGGTGAGTAATCAGATAGAAGCATGATTTGGTTGCACCTTCCTAATATTGTAATTAAAATTGGACAGAGGAACAGTCTACACTGAGAAATGGAAAGTGTTTGAGGGTCCTAGGTCAGCAGTATTGAGCAGACAAGAAAGATCTTGAGAAAGCCATCAGGACATGCTGGGGAGCTGGATGAAGGTCACATTTGAGAGATGAGGTGTCCTGGGCGAGTCCACCACAGGGAGCCACGAGTGTGCAGCGCCCTCCCTGATGGTGCTGCTGATTACTTTCTAGAATGTGTAATTGGCAGCTCTCCTGGTAGAGTGTTCTCACCCACATCGACATTGGTGGTGTCATCTAGACCAGTGATGGACACAAGTTATTTTTATTCGTAGGCTGATTAAAAAGAATCAGAGATGGCTCAACCTCAGGCATGTTCAAGAGGATGCCAGCCATCCAGTACTACCGCTGTGAAAACCAAGTGTGTAATCGGCAGCACTCCTGACAGCATGGTGTTCACCCATATCGACATCAATGGTGGCATCCGCACCAGTGACGGATGTGAGCTCGTTGCCGGTGAGATCATTGATAAGAAACAGAGGTGGCTCAGGCAGCCACGTCGACCTCAGGCATATCAGCTGATACCAGCTATCCAGTACTACCGCTGTGAACACTCAGGATGAGAGGGTACAGTTTCCTCAATAGAAAAGCAACAGTGACCAGCCTCAGTCTCCCTGGGTTCTTATAACATCCTGTTAACATGGAAAGACCCTCATTTTTGAGGGATACTAATGAGGTGGTATGTCACCATTTTCTAGTGTCATGAAAATATTGTGGGCACGTAATTGTCAGCAGGGAGAGAGGGGTGAGAGCTGCACTTGGTAGTGGGACATGGCCCGTGCGGGTCTCAGAAGGAGCAAGGCTGTGTGCAGCGCCCTGCTCGGGCCGTGCTGATGACTCCGTGCACTGTGCCGTGTGTCCGTCTCTCAGAGTGAGGCGCGCCTGGATCCGCCGCGCTCTTACAGTGAGCAGGGTTGAGATGCAGCTGCCCTTGAGCTGCCGGCCTTGATTCCAGGGTGACCCTGCTGCCCCCTCTCGTTCAGGCAGCGATTCATTCTTGACAGTGTGAACAAATAGTTTGGCAAAGTGAAAATCTGTCTCCAGTGACAAGGATTCAGAAAGAAGGTTGCTCTCTTGGGGTGTTCTTGATCGAGTAGGTATTGATAGGACGGGGGAGCTGCTCTACACAGAGCAACGGCAGTGGCGAGAGGATCTTGGGGCAGCAATGTGGAGCAAACAGGTCACGTCTTGAGGACAGTCACGAGACACATTGGGGATATGGATGAAGGTTACGTGTGAGAGGTGAGGACCCCGTGTTGCTGGCCCACAAGGAGCCGTGCTGTGTGCAGCGCCCCACCATGGGTGTTGCCGATTGCTTCCTGGAATGTGTAATCAGCAGCACTCCTGGTAGAGTGATGCTCACCCACATCGACGTCGGTGGTGGCCCCCAGACCAGTGGTGGGCGTGAGCTGTTTTTGTTCCAAAGCTGGTTAACAAGAATCTGAGGTGGCCCAGGCAACCACCTCGATGTCAGGCGTGATCCAGCTGATTCCTGCCGTCTGGTAGTACGCAGCACTGTGAGCAGTCGGGTGGGGGGGCTTCCCCAATGGGAAGGGTAAACAAGACCAGTTTGGTCTCCCTGGGTGGTCATACTACCATGGAAACATGAGAAGAGGAAGGAAATACAGGTTTGTCTCTGTGGGTATTCCTGATGAGAGTGTGGGGGTACCTCCCAAAGCAGGGGTACCAATGGAGTAATGCATCTCAGCATTTTCTGTCATCAGAAACTATTCTGGGCATGCACACAACTGAGGGAGAGGGGTGAAAGCTCCACTTGGGAGTGTGATTCCCCCGCCTGCGGGTCTCACAGTAGGCAGACTGTGTGCAGCGCCCTACTCAGGGATGTGCTGATTACTTACTATGGTGTGTAATTCTGGGCATCCCTGGGTAGAGGGATGTTCACTTGGTTCAGCCTCACTGCTTACAGTGGTCAGGGTTGGCGTGCAAATGCCCCTGCAGTGCTAGCCGTGAAGCCAGGAAGGACCCATAAATCTACTTCAGGCGCCATTTAAGTGAACTAGAGATTGATTCCTGAGAACGTGAGCAGAGTCGAGGAGGTGAAGACACTACTGTGATAATGAGGCTCGGAAACAGGCTTTCAGGTTGGGTAGGTAAGGCGGGGGGAGAGGGGCTGATCTCCACGAGGGATGGAAGTGGTTCGAGGGTCTTGAGCGGGATTGTGGAGCAGGTAGGACAGATCGAGGACAGCCGTCGGGCTGTGCTGGGGAGATCGGTGAGGGTTACCTTTGAGAGAAGAGTTGCCCTGGGCAGGTCTCCCACGGGGAGCCATGCTGTGTGCAGCGCCCTGCCAGAGGTGTCGCCAATAACTTACTAGAAGGTGTAATTGGCAGCACTCCTGGTAGCGTGATGCTCACCCACATCGACGTCAGAGCTGGCATCCAGACCAGTGGTGGACGTGAGCTGTTTTTATTCCTAGGCTGAATAAAAAGAATCTGAGGTGGCTCAGGCAGACTTCTCGACCTGGGCATGTTCAGGATGATACCAGCCCTCCAGTACTACCTCTGTGAATGCTAAGTGATAGGGAGCTGTTTCCTCACTAACTGGGTTGTCATATCATCATGGAAACGTGGAGCTCGTGAAGGGATCCGCACTGGGAGGGACACCAATGCAGCAGTGTCGCAGCACTTTCTAGTGTCGGGGAAATAGCGCGGGCAGGTAGACATCAGCTGGGGGGCGGGGTGAAAGCTACATTTGGAGTGACGTTCCCCACGCAGGTCTTACATAGCCGCAGGGTATTTGAAGCATCCTGTGTGGAGATGTGCTGATAACTTAGTAGAGTGTGTTGTACTTTGCACAGTTCTCAGTAGAGTGAGGCTCACCTAGATCAGCATCGCTGCTTACACTGATCAGGTGCAGACGCAAATGCTCTTGAACTGTTTGCCTTGAAAGCAAGAGGACACTTGTCGCCTCACTTCAGTTGCCCAATAACTGCTACTAGTGATTCATTGCTAAGAACGTGAATAAAGTGCATAGAGAAGGTAAAGTTAATCTCCGATGATGAGGACTCAGATAGAAACAGACTTGGTTGTACCTTCATGATAATGTAGTTACATTTGGGACAGAGGAATCATTTATAGTGAGAAATGGCAGGTGTGTGTGACGGTCCTGGGCCAGCATTATTGAGCAGTCAAGAAAGGTCTTGAGGAAAGCCATCGGGACATGCTGGGGAGCTGGGTGAAGGTCACAGTGAGAGATGAGGTGCCCTGGGCGGGTCCACACAGGGAGCCATGCTGTGTGCAGCGCCCTCCCGGCAGTGTTGCTGATTACTTTCTAGAGTGTGTAATTGGCAACACTCCTGGTAGCGTGATGTTCACCCACAGCGCCCTCGGTGGTGGCATCCAGACCAGTCGTGGACGTGAGCTGTTTTTGCACGTGAGATCACTGACAAGAAACAGAGATGGCTCAGGCAGCCACCTCGACCTCAAGCATATTCAGGGTGATTCCAGCTGTCCAGTACTACCACTGTGAACACTCAGGGAATGAGGGGACAGTTTCCCCACTAGAAGAGCAACGATGACTGGTTTGATCTCCTTGGGTTACCATATTGCATTATTGGGGAGCTTGTGAGGGACCCTTATCTTGGAGGAATCGCCAAGGACACTCTGTGTCTCAACGTGCTCCAGTGTTAGGAAAATGCCGTGGGCACAGACTCGCCAGCTGGGGGAGAGGGATGAAGCTGCACTTGGGAGTGTGAGATGCCCCTGCAGGTCTCACACGTGTGCCAAGGTGTGTGCAGCGCCCTTCTCGAGGATGTGCTTATCACATAAGAGAATGTGCAATTTGGGCGTGTCTCGGTGGGGGGGGGAGGGTGTTCCCCCCGGCCGGCATGGCTGACCACAGTGAGCAGGGTCAACTGTAAATGCCCTGAAGCTGCCAGTCTTCAAGCCGAGAGCCCCGTGCTGCCACCTCTGCTTCAGGCCCCCTCTAACTGGTTGTAGGAATCGTTCCTGACAGTGTGAAAAATCAGGTTAGCTCAAGTGAAGTAGCTGCTCTGCTGAGGAGTCAGAAAAAGAAGCTGGCTTTGTTGGATCTTCATTGAGGATTGGAAGGTGAGTGTCCTGTGTCAGCATTATTGTGAAAACAAGAAAGAACATTAGGAAATCCATCAGGACATTTTGGGGTGATGGATGATGGTTACATTTGAGAGATGAGGTGCCCTGGGCGGGTCCACCACAGGGAGCCATGCTGTGTGCAGCGCCCTCCCGGCAGTGTTACTGATTGCTTTCTAGAATGTGTAATTGGCAACACTCCTGGTAGAGTGATGCTCACCCACATCGACGTCGGTGGTGGCACCCAGACCAGTGGTGGGCGTGAGCTGTTTTTCTCATGAGCTGATTGACAAGAAACTGAGATGGCACAGGCAGCCAGCTTGACCTCGGGCATGTTCCAGATGATTCTAGCCATGTGGTACTACCACTGTGAACACTAAGGGGATGAGCGGATATTGTTTCCCCAATAGAAAAGGCAAAGATGACCAGCTTGATCTACCTGGGTTTTTATAACCTTGTGTCAACGAGAACCTTGTAAGGGGACCCTCATTTTTGAGGGATACTAATGAGGTGGTGTGGCAGCATTTCCTAGTGTCATGAAAATATTGTGGGCACGTAATTGTCAGCAGGGAGAGAGGGATGAGAGCTGCACTTGGTAGTGGGACATGGCCCGTGCGGGTCTCAGAAGGAGCAAGGTTGTGTGCAGCGCCCTGCTCGGGCCGTGCTGATGACTCCGTGCACTGTGCCGTGTGTCCGTCTCTCAGAGTGAGGCGCGCCTGGATCCGCCGCGCTCTTACAGTGAGCAGGGTTGAGCTGCAGATGCCCTTGAGCTGTTGCCTTGAAAGCAACAGAGTGGGCCCTTGTTGTCACCACTACTTCATGTGCCCGATAACTGCTACTAGAATGTGAACAAAGTGCATAGAGACGGTAAAGTTAAAACCCTGATTCTAAGTAGTCAGATAGAATCACGCCTTCTTGGGTCCTCATAGTCATGTAGTTAAATATGGGACAGAGGAATAATTTACAGTGAGGAATGGCGGGTGTTTGAGGGTCCTGAGTCAGCATTACGGAGCGATCAAGAAAGGTCTTGAGGAAAGCCATCGGCTGAGGAGCTGGATGAAGGTCACATTTGAGAGATGAAGTGTCCTGGGCGGGTCCACCACAGGGAGCCATGCTGTGTGCAGCGCCCTCCCGGCAGTGTTACTGATTACTTTCTAGAATGTGTAATTGGCAACACTCCTGGTAGAGTGATGCTCACCCACATCGACGTCGGTGGTGGCACCCAGACCAGTGGTGGGCGTGAGCTGTTTTTCTCATGAGCTGATTGACAAGAAACTGAGATGGCACAGGCAGCCAGCTTGACCTCGGGCATGTTCCAGATGATTCTAGCCATGTGGTACTACCACTGTGAACACTAAGGGGATGAGCGGATATTGTTTCCCCAATAGAAAAGGCAAAGATGACCAGCTTGATCTACCTGGGTTTTTATAACCTTGTGTCAACGAGAACCTTGTAAGGGGACCCTCATTTTTGAGGGATACTAATGAGGTGGTGTGGCAGCATTTCCTAGTGTCATGAAAATATTGTGGGCACGTAATTGTCAGCAGGGAGAGAGGGATGAGAGCTGCACTTGGTAGTGGGACATGGCCCGTGCGGGTCTCAGAAGGAGCAAGGCTGTGTGCAGCGCCCTGCTCGGGCCGTGCTGATGACTCCGTGCACTGTGCCGTGTGTCCATCTCTCAGAGTGAGGCGCGCCTGGATCCGCCGCGCTCTTACAGTGAGCAGGGTTGAGCTGCAGATGCCCTTGAGCTGTTGCCTTGAAAGCAACAGAGTGGGCCCTTGTTGTCACCACTACTTCATGTGCCCAATAACTGCTACTAGAATGTGAACAAAGTGCATAGAGACGGTAAAGTTAAAACCCTGATTCTAAGTAGTCAGATAGAATCACGCCTTCTTGGGTCCTCATAGTCATGTAGTTAAATATGGGACAGAGGAATAATTTACAGTGAGGAATGGCGGGTGTTTGAGGGTCCTGAGTCAGCATTACGGAGCGATCAAGAAAGGTCTTGAGGAAAGCCATCGGCTGAGGAGCTGGATGAAGGTCACATTTGAGAGATGAAGTGTCCTGGGCGGGTCCACCACAGGAAGCCATGCTGTGTGCAGCGCCCTCCCGGCAGTGTTACTGATTACTTTCTAGAATGTGTAATTGGCAACACTCCTGGTAGAGTGATGCTCACCCACATCGACGTCGGTGGTGGCATCCAGACCAGTGATGGACATTAGGTGTTCTAGCTCTTAGCTTATTCAGAAGAAACCTAGATGCCCAGGCAGCCACCTTGACCTCGGGCGTGTTCAGGATGGCGCCGACAATTCTGCACCACCACTGTGAGCACTGAGGGATAAAGGGGGTCGTTTCTTCTACAGAAAACACGGTAAAGGTCAGACTGGTCTCCTGGGTCGTCCCATTCTGTAATCAGGAGCGTGTGAGGGACCCTTATCTTAGAGGACTCGCCAAGGGTGTGCTGCATCTCGGCGTGCTCCAGTGTTAGGAAAATGCCGTGGGCACAGACTCGCCAGCTGGGGGAGAGGGATGAAGCTGCACTTGGGAGTGTGAGATGCCCCTGCAGGTCTCACACGTGTGCCAGGGTGTGTGCAGCGCCCTTCTTGAGGATGTGCTTATCACTTAAGAGAATGTGCAATTTGGGCATCTCTGAGGAGGGGGTCAATTGCAAATGCCCTGAAGCTGCCAGTCTTCAGCCAAGAGCCCCGTGCTGCCACCTCTGCTTCAGGCCCCCTCTAACTGGTTGTAGGGAATCGTTCCTGACAGTGTGAAAAAACAGGTTAGCTCAAGTGAAGTAGCTTCTCTGCTGAGGAGGAGTCAGAAAGAAGCTTGTTTTGTTGGCTCTTCATGACCATCTTGGTAAAGATAGGACACGGGCTGATCCGCACTGAGGGATGGAAGATGTTTGAGGGTTCTGGGTTAGCATTACTGAGGAAACGAGAAAGACTGAGGAAATCCATCAGGATGTGTTGGGGTGAGAGGTGATGGTTACAGCTGAGAGACGAGGTGCCCTGGCGGGTCCACCACGGGGAGCCATGCTGTGTGCAGCGCCCTACCAGCGATGTTGCTGATTGCTGACTAGAATGTGTAATTGGCAGCAGTCCTGGTAGAGTGATGCTCACCCCCATCGACATCAGTGGTGGCACCCAGACCAGTGATGGACGTGAGCTAGTTTGCTCGGGAGCTGATTGACAAGAAACTGAGATGGCACAGGCAGCCAGCTTGACCTCATGCACATTGAAGATGATTCTAGTATCTGGTACTGCCGCTGTGAACACTAAGGGGTAGAGACGTTACAGTTTCCCCAATAGTAAAGGCAAAAAAGACCAGCTAGTCTCCTGGGTGTCTTACCATCATGTCAACATGGAGCTTGTGGGAGGGACACCGACGCAACAGCGTGTCTCAGCATTTTCTAGTGTTAAGAAAATATTGTGGGCACGTAATTGCCAATTGGGTGAAAGCAGTGAAAGCTGCGTTTGGGAGTGTGAGGCTCCCCGTCAGTGCTTACACAGGAGCCACACTGTGTGCAGCGCCCTACTCAGGGATGTGCTGATTACTTATTATAGTGTGTAATTTGGCCATCTCTGTGTAGAGTGATGTTCACTTAGTTCAACATGGCTGCTCCCAGTGATCAGGGTTGGCCTGCAGATGTCCTTGAGGGGCTAGCCTTGTAGCCAAGAGTAACCACTCTACCAAATCCATTTTAGGCACGTTTAAGTGAAGGAGAGATTTCATTCCTGACTGTGAACAGAGTAGAGGATGGGAATCCACTACTCTGATGGTGACGTCAGAAAGGAGCTTGCTTTGTTTTGGTTTTCATGATCATGTAGGTAAAGATAGGATAGAGTTGCTCACCTGCACTGAGGAAATGAAGGTTTTTTTAAAAGATTTATTTATTTATGCATACAAGCTGGGGTACAGGCCAGAGGCATGGGGCAGTGAGAGGGTTCACCAGAGACAGAGTGGGGAGCAGCACAGGCAGATCGATGGAAATACACTGCTGAGGGGAGCAGCGGGTGAGGCAGGAGAGGTCTGCTGCGCCATGTGGGAATCTCCTGGCCGGGCGTCGAACTCGCGTTGCCACTGCTGACAGCTCCACAGCACAGCGCTTAACCGCTTCGCCACCAGGGAGGCCCAGAAATGAAGGTTTTTAAAGATTGTGGAGCAATATTATTTAGCAAACAGGAAAAATCTTCAGGAAAAGCATCAGGGCATGTTGGGGAGCTGGATGAAGGTTACAAATGAGAGATGACGTGCCCTGAGTGGGTCTTCCACAGGGAGCCATGCTGTATGCAGCGCCCTACCAGGGGTGTTGCCAATTACTTACTCGAATATGTTATTGGCAACTCTCCTGGTAGAGTGATGCTTACCCATGTCGTCGTCGGTGGTGTTCTCCAGACTGGTCATGGACGTGAGCTGTTTTGCTGGTGAGCTGATTGATAAGAAACAGAGATGGCCCAGGCAGCCACCTTGACCTCAGGTATGTTCAGGATGATTCCAGCCCTCTGGTAGTGCCACTGTGAACACTAAGGGGTAGGGAGGGCACAGTTTCCCCAATAGAAGAGGCAAACAGGACCAGCTTGACTTCCCTGTGTTGTCACATCATCATGTAAACATGGCGCTTGTGAGCAGACCCTCAGTCGGGCGGGACACCAGTGCAGCGGTGTGTCCAAGCATTTTCTAGAGTTAGGGAAATATCCTGGGCACACAGCCATCAATTGGGGGAGAGGGATGAATGGGGCATTTGGGAGTGTGAGAGCCCTGTGCAGGTCTTACACAGGAGCCAGTCCCTTGCAGCTCTCTACTTAGGATGTGCTGATTATTTAGTATAGCATGTAGTTTGCTCACATCCTGGTTGTGTGATACTCGCCTAGGTCAGCATCACTTCTTTCTGTGATCACGGTAGGACCAGTTAACGCTTGCGCTGCCTTCCTGAAGCACAAGGACCCTCCTGCCACGTCTCGTCTAGGTGCCCTGAGTGGGTCTAGTGATTCATTCCTGGAAAAGGCATCAAACATACTAGGTAAGGTGAAGACACTGCTCTGATGAGGAGGACTATGGAAGAAGCTTGCTTGGTTGGCTCCTCAGAGTCATGCAGGTAAAGAGGGGACACAGGAGCAGTTCTACACTGAGGAATGAATGGTGTTTGAGGGTCTTGAGTCAGCATTATTGCGCGATCAAGAAAGATCGTGAGAAATCCATTGGCACATGCTGGGGAGCTGGATGAAGGTTACATTTGAGAGAGGAGGTGCACCGAGAGGGTTCACCACGGGAGCCATGCTGTGTGCAGCGCCCTACTTGGCAGTGTTGCTGATTACTTTCTAGAGTGTGTTAATTGGCAACACTCCTGGTAGCGTGATGTTCACCCACATTGACGGCGGTGGTGGCATCCAGACCAGTGATGGACTTTAGGTCTTGTAGCTCCTAGGCTTTTTTTTAAAGATTGATTTATTTATGCATACAAGAGCTGGGGTGTAGGCCAGCGGTGTGGGGTGGGATTCACCAGAGACAGAGTGGGGAGCAGAGCAGGCGGATAGACTGAAGTACACTGCTGAGGGGAGCAGCAGGGAGACAGGAGAGGTCTGCCGCGCCATGTGGGAATCTCCCTGGCCAGGGATGGAACTCATGCTGCAGTGGCTCTGGATAACTTCATAGTGCTGAGACTCACCCCCTGCGCCACCAGGGAGGCCCTTAGCTCCTAGGCTTTTTAACAAGGAACCTAGGTGGCCCAGGCAGCCACCTTGAACGCAGGCATGTTCAAGATGTTGCCAACTATTCTGTGCTACCACTGTGAACCCTATGGGATAGAGAGGGTGTGATTTCCCCAGTGAAATGGCAAACACGACCAACTTGATCTTCCACAGGAGCCACGCTGTGTGCAGCACCCTCCCAGGAGTGGTGCTCGTTGCCCAGCGTGGTGTATAATTGGCACCTCTCCGTGTGGAGTGATGCTCTCCGGTATCGACAGCGTGATGTCCTGCATACAGTGGTGCATGTAGAGGTGCAGGTGCTTTCCAGGGCTTGCACTGAAGCGTGGTGGGCACTGGGAACTACCACGATCTGTCATCCACCAGCCTGTTAGGGTGTATGTACAGGCCCGTTAGGACCAATGTCTCATGATAGGACAGGCTCTCATAGTAGGTATTTCTTACCATCTTAGCTCATAGTATGGCAAACAATCCCGTTTGTGATTTTGTGAGAAAAATTTGCATCTTTTTTCACAGATACTGCAGCAGGAATGGATTTGTAATTTTATGTCAAGGCATCACTCTTCGGAGTTTTGTTGTGAATTTGAAAGTTTTCATCATTTGTGTTTTCTGACTTGTGGCCCAAAGACATTCTAAGTTTTTCTTAGACATTTTTCCCCTCGGGACCTTCTTGACATAAATTGCCATTCTAGTTGTAAGGTGAAACCTTTGGGGTACTGAAATATATTCTGCGCCACATACAATGCTTTAAGTTATTTGCAATCCTGATATCTTCTCTTGCCAGGGTTTATTTTACTCGTAGAACTAATCTCTAAATAATGATTTCAAGAGGTTTTTATCTTCATTCAGGCTTGACGTATTGTTATTATAAAAGTTAGGTGTGAGCAACAAGTAACTACTATGAAGAACTAGATCGCATGCTTCATGATTATTTGAAATTTCTCAGCAAATTGTGTTAAATGTGGAAATGATTTTAATATCCCACAAGAAACTTCCTCTTAAAGTGCACATTCGTTTTACCAAGCCTGTGTCTGTGGTCTTTAACCCACAACTTTATTTTTTCTCTCTTAATTGCTCAATCTTTTATCATAGCTAGATGAGTGGGTGAGGCACATTACCATCAGGAGGTGAGTTGCTTTATTCAGTCTGTGATTCAAATATTTCTCTTCCAGGTACATCCTCGCAGAGACACCCAGAAATCATACTTATCTTATGTGGGCACACTTTGGTCCAGTCAAACTGAATCATAATATTTAGCATTATAGTTCGCCATTTAATTTTGAATGGTTTTGTTGCTTTTAATATGTTGATTATGACATTTATGTAACCAATCAAATCAGTCTGGTACCTTGTCTTTTATTATATATGTATTTTGCTTTAAAAATGTATTGTGTTGTGAATTTATATAAATTTTTTTTCAGAACATTTTGCTCTGTGTTTAGGCATATTCTAGTGTGTATGTGTTGTCATTACTTAGTATTTAAATATTTTATTGCAAAGCAGGAAGTAATGTTTTTCTAATTAATTACTAATGTTTTTCTAATTAACTGTCATTGTTAGATTGAAGCCACACTTATTAAAAATGACATTTTTCTAATTTATGAAAAATGTAGTGAAGGATGGTGTTTCTAACGTTTGATTCTTTCACTTTAGTCATTAATTTGTACACACAGATTTTTTTTTGAATAATTGAGAATATTAGTCCACTAAGCTTTGATCAGTATTTTTATTACATTTATTTTTAAAAAAACAAAAGTCTTAAAAAGTAAGTTTGAGGTTCATTCATTTTTATTTTCATCATTGATTTCTAGGAATTATCCACAGTCTATATGTTAATCCTGTGTTTATTTTGTATGTATTTTTATGAATACTTATGTATGTTATATGTAACCGTATTTATATGTATCCTGCCTGTATTTGCCTTGTCTTCTCACTTTTTTGATGTCATCCTTGGCTTAACAGAACTTCCTGGCTTTTTTATATTTGACTGTTTATTATTCACTGGCTATTCTTTTATATTAACTTCATAATTTTTTTTTCATTTCAAAAATGACCTTTCAGGGTTTTGATTGGAAATTTTTCAAAATTGTAAATTTTTTAGAAAGAATTAACAGGGCCTCTCCGGTGGCGCAGCGGTTGAGCGCTGCGCTGTGGAGCTGTCGGCAGCGGCGACGCGGGTTCGACACCCGGCCGGGGAGAATCCCACATGGTGTGGCAGACTTCTCCTGCCTCACCCGCTGCTCCCCTCAGCAGTGTACCTCTGATCTGCCTGTTCTGCTCCCCACTCTGTCTCTGGTGAGCCCTCTCGCCGCCCCGCGCCTCTGGCCTGTGCCCCAGCTTGTATGTATAAATAAAAAAAAAAAAGAAAGAATTAACAGATTTACAGTAGTATATATTCAGTGTTATATACAATATATACATTTAAAATTCTGATACCAAATATGTGCAGTATTATATATTCATACTGAGGTACATCTATGGCTGTTGTTCTATTCAGTATTTTATTATTTTCTTAGTAGGATATTTGACCTATATGAAATGATGCACTGGAACTTCCCATTTGACGGCAGTTGCTACCATACTTCCAATATTACATATTTTTTCATGTGAAAAATTACATAGATGGTCGTATTCAACTGTATTTCCAAGGTATAATGGTGTATTTGTTTTATTTATTGATATATATTCTTTCATTTTTCAATTTGTTTATTCTTTAGAACATCTTATATATCCATATATAAGTGTAGTCATTTTCGTTTCATTCTAGTCTTGAAAACTAAGGAAACACATTTATTGGGGATGCTCTTGGTTAATGGCTGCAAATAAGAAAATTCTGATTTTGTCTGCAGTTTCAGGTGGCACAGGATGACTTTCTCACTGCATCTATTGCTTTGCACTCAGCTTTCTTCTTCATCCATGTTTACATTCTTCTAGTGGTTGATTGCATTTTATATTGATTATACAGTCATTGTTATTGCTAAAAAAAAAACATTAGTGACTTTGTTTAGGTCCCTCTCGTTGAACTTCACTAGGGTAAGCCTGCATTTGTTCCTGACTTCAGAGTTTTCTGTTTGTACCATGTGGAGCAAGGTTGCTTCTTGTTGATGCGGCGGGTTCTTCTGGCCTCCTCTGCCTGGACAGCTGAGATGCTCTAGCGTGAATGACTGGCAGGGGGCATGGTGAAATTAGTTCTCACCTAAAGGCAGGGCTTCTTCATTTCTTGTGAGGGCTTTGATATTACAGTGATATAAATAAACAGTTTAATAATAGTCACTAATGTGTTTGTCATTTGGTTACAGGAGTACTTAGCATGTTTCTCCTCATCCATTTTAATACCAGTTCAACAGAAACAACTATATGATGAGGTATGTTGAGGATGACTTTATACTTGAATGTCATCTGAATACCCAGAGTGAGCGGTAAGTTAGCATCAGGACAGTATTCAGATGGCCACGATCCGTGTTTAGTCATTATGACTTTATTAACAGTGAGGTGTGTTAATCTTTTCGTACAGGTAGGAAGCCTTACTGAGAGTCTATTTAGAGAGACTTGATTATGATGCCAAAGAAAGTAAGGGCTGAATAGTCACTTTGTCTTTTTTGTATTAAGTTTTTATAATAAATTTGGGTTTATCCACAGTGACTAGTGTATCTAAGAGTATACTGTGGATGGATTTTTTTTAACAGTTTACTTTCTGGTATCTTACTGTTAAAATCCATTTACTCGTTTTAAACAAATATAGTGATTAATTTTACGTGTCGACTTGGCTAGTGTGTGGCGCCCAGTTTTGGTCAAGCACCAGTATAAGACATAGCTATGAGATTCTTCTGCAAATGAGATAAACGTTTAAATCAACAGACCTTAAATATAACAGATCGCCCTCTATTATGTGGGTGAGCTCATCTAACCAGCTGAATGCCCGGTTCCTCAAGTGAGAGGGTTTTCTGTTTCCAGAGTGGCTTCTGAACTCGAGCTGCAACATCAAACCCTTCCGAAGTAGTCTCCCTTCCAGCTTACCCTGCGGATTTTGGTCTTGCCAGCTCCAGCGATGCACGTGAGTTGATTCCTTAAAATAAATGCACCACAATTATGCTTGGTTTTGCTCTCCCTCTACTCTGCATTTTGTTTGGTCCCATTTCTCTGAAGAATCCTGACCAGTGCATAGTCCATGCCACCATCAAAGAAATCAAATATGTGTTTCTGTGATTGTGTAATGTGACTATACTTTTCAACAGATGGGATGTGTGCTGAGCTTTCTGTAGTGTGGTCAAGCCATAGATAGGAAAAGATTGATGCCCTTTACATCAAATGCTCCTTGTGGTTTAAGTTTTAAAATGTAACTGTTTTGTGAGGTCTACTTTAGGGTAAGTGATACTAAGGATACAATTTTTTAACCATTTACCATAAAATGTGGTAATCACATACTGCCCAGCAAAGTCTCTCTATAGTTATTTGAGCAATAGCTCCATGTGTGCGTTTCTCTAGTTTTGACATCAGTATGTACGATCTGCTGTGAAATGATCTTCCTTTTTCTTCCTGTTCGAGGATGTGTGGGATAATGTGGTTCATTTATCTGTAGGCATTAAACAATAGCATCACTTTGCCATATTTCCCTGAGTGGAGCCTCTGGTTCTGCTTACACTATGAGAACATTTGGACAAAATAGGATTTGCTCATCTCCTATGCGGGGTTTGTGTCATGCAGTTTTTGTTTCCTTCACAAAAGTCATTGTGTGATCTCCTGTGCAGGTAGAATGGATGTTGTAAGCTTATATTTAGCACTTTTATTTCTTACGCTGATTGCTTTCATACCCCCATCACCTTGGCTTTCTGATTATTGGTGGTGGATATGTAATATGCCTAATTATTGTGCCAACTCAACTTCTCTTATCGATTTTTGCCATTTTTAGTTTACTTTGTTGGATAGTTGCATTTAAAGATATTATGAAGAAGAATTAAATAAACTTTCCATACACATAGCCCTGTTGCAAGCTGCCTTACAATGGAATAGCAAAATCCCTGTGTAGCACCTTAATTGGTAACTTTTTGAATTATATTTCCTAGGTCTTTCTGAGGCTTTCTTTTATACTGTTTCATTTTTACTCACAGAAATTGGTAGTCATCTGGAGAGTTTTTGGTATGATAACAGGGCACCTTATTATATGGTTTGCTTTTGTCTTGTCAAAGGATGCCTGAAAGAAGTTATTTTTGATGGCCAGATAAGTTTGCAAATAGAAAACCTACATGTCCTAACTAAGTGGTTTTGGGCTCATATGGATCTAATCTTTTGATGATAAAATTGTTTTTGCTTCTGTGTTCCTTTTCAGCTTCCAAAACTATTTTCACATGTCTCCTCTTGACAGGTCAGTACTATAGATTTATTAAAAGTATATTCAATTCTGGGATGCTGTGAGTGTATAACCACAGATATTTTTCTTATATTGTATGTTTTAGGTACGTAATCATTCTCCAAATGATTACTGTTACCATTATAACTACTCAACTAATATAGCCACAACTACTGTTAGTATACCTAAGTTTACAAGTATTGCTAAGATCAAGTTCAGCTTTTACCTTGTAACACACAAGAAATCTGCCTCTGAAGGGTGTGTGTGCATGTTTGAAATTATGTGTTTACGATCTGGACATCACCTCTTATACATGGGTTTTTTTGTTTTAAATTCCTGTATTTTCTTTTTTTTAAGATTTATTTATTTATACATACAGCTGGGGTACAGGCCAGAGGCGTGGAGCGGTGAGAGGCTTCACCAGAGACAGAGTGGGGGGCAGAACAGGCAGATCAGAAATACACTGCTGAGGGGAGCAGCGGGCTAGGCAGGAGAGGTCTGCCGCACCATGTGGGATTCTCCCCGGCCGGGCGTCGAACTCGCATCGCTGCTGCCGACAGCTCCACAGCGCAGCGCTTAACCGCTGCGCCACCAGGGAGGCCCAAATTCAATCCATGCAGAATGTGTAATCGTGAGTGCAAGGAAGTGAGGATTTTTTTTATTATCTTCCCTCTCAAATAAAGAATTAACTAAACACCATTTCAGCTTTTTTCTTTCAGTGAGTTCTTTGAATTCTTTGAACCTATTGTACACCATTTCAATTATTGTAGCTTTAACATGAATGACGAGCTGAAATATCTCATATATTAATTTTTTATCTACTTCAAATTTCCGGAACTACTTTATCATTTTTTATTTATTTTTTTTATTGTTATTTATGTCTTTTACATTTTGTATTCCCCTTGGGCAGCCCACCACCAATTCACCCGTGATCCATCTCCATGGTCCCCTGTATTCTCCTCTCTTCCATTTTGTGCCCTTATCCTCCCCTTCCCCC